>OVBE01010525.1:0-14926 GCA_900406425.1 Iberis pinnata
TTTATGTTTGTGGTATTTTTGGAACATTTGAGAGTGTGTGATATTTTTGGAACTTTTTGGAGTGTGTGCTAGTTTTGGAATTTGAACTTCTTTTAATGGTGTTTCAAGGAATTTCTCTAATTAATTTTAAACTATTTATATTATGTTTTTCTTAAAAAAAATTGTATGAGGAAATGGTCTTAATAAAATGGTTAAATTCAACATACGTACCATTCTATTGAAACTCCACTTCATACAATTGTGTTATCCAACATTATAAAAAATATGTATGAATCAAGTTTGTCGATTTAATTGACAATAAAAGTAATTATTCTGTATTATCCTATTTGGTCAAGTTCGAATTGTTCCATAGTTTTTTTTTTCCTAGTGCAAAGCTATCAATATCTATAGCAGATTTGTAGATTTGCAGGTGGGTTAAACTTTTTCGGGATTTTAGTATAGTTTAAGACGAAATCTCAAATCTGTTCTGATGTAATAATGTTAAGACAGAATCTCTAGTAACCTAATCCTTATGAAGTCATAGGCGATATATCAAGTTGAAACATTGAGACCCGGTCGTTGTGGTAACCCAAAGCATTGGACTCTGATTCGTGCGTATCACGATTCTTCTAATTTCAACCATATTATGCCACCACTAACTTACCGTGATACCCCCATTATTTGTATTTTAATAAATATAAAATTGGTTAAGATATAAAAAACTAGAATTATATACATTAATTAAGAAAAATTTAAATGATAAAGAGGCAAGCTTTTTTTTACTTATTGCAACTACGTAACAATATGGACTTTTGTATCTTATCTCTTTACAAATTCTTCTCCTCTTGAGTGTTGACTATGGAAACTATAAATATAGTTTTGTTACTNNCAAATTCTTCTCCTCTTGAGTGTTGACTATGGAAACTATAAATATAGTTTTGTTACTGGAATTTGATCATGTCTTTTACAATTCTGATTTTAATTAAATATCGAGGAAGAATTTTTATAGGAAACTTCTCAGCAAAGACCGTATCCAAAAGATTGGTAGGGTACGAAAATAAAAAAGGAACTTAATGTAATAAATGCTATATATAGTACAAATAGAATGGAATTACATATAATCCAAAACAAATGTTGGAGTTACAATTAAGAAGGAACCGTGGTTCCAACAACTCTCTCGACATAGAATTAGAATGTTTGTTGACCAAACAAATTAGATTAGATATCCAAACCCTTCTTCATAGTTTTACGTATCTCTCTATTTACATTTTTTATTGAACACAGCTTAGTAACACACGTGTTCATCACAAGGAGTAAAACCTGATCGGTCCTTCAGTTTTCTTTACTTACGATCACACCCACCAGTCTTGTAGTAACCTGTTTTGTACCTTTTTCTTTTTGATAAAATGTAAAATTTCATTATTTATGAAAGAGTTACATCGGCTAAAAATAGCTAGGGCAAACTATTTAAAGGCTAAAAAAATAAATTAAAAAGTCC
The DNA here is from genome assembly GCA_900406425.1 of Iberis pinnata. Lineage (NCBI taxonomy): Eukaryota > Viridiplantae > Streptophyta > Magnoliopsida > Brassicales > Brassicaceae > Iberis > Iberis pinnata. The sequence continues at coordinate 1,478 of OVBE01010525.1, forward strand.
ATAAAAACTCATTTCTCTTAAAAAAGAAAAAATAATACAAAAGCTCATTTCTCTAAAGAAGAGAGAAAATTACAGAAACCCTAATAATCAACTGGGTTTAAAGCCCAATCCTTAGAGCCCAATTCCCAAAACTCTAAAAAAAAAAGACTTGGACCAATGTTGAGTTGCCGCCACCGAAACTAATTTACCACCACCGTTCGTCGCCGTAGAAAAGTACTAGATGGATAGTTGGCCACCCGCGAACCACTTTACAGCCTCCCTTAACCGTCGCGGCCAATGCGTCTAACACCCTCGTCATTCATCTTTAGAACGCCGCCGGAACCATCACCATGACAACTGGCCACCAAGAGATTCCTACACGGCTAACGAGACTAGAGGATCTCCACTTGTGTCTAGCGCCATCAAGGGGAAGTCCAAGCTGGCGAGAAGGATCTCACCTGAAGCTGAGCCACCGGAGCGCCGCCACAGAGAAACCCACAACAAACGATAAATGCGATGTCTAGGTCCACCACCACCAGTAGAAGAAACAAGAAACTGCAAAAACAAACTCAAAGAAGACCACATTCAATCTAAGAGGGCCAGATCCAGAACCAGCACTATCACAACCGAAGACCAGGAAGAGTGGGAAAGCTTCAGCGCCGCATGGGAGGCAAAAGACCATATCCATCTGCCGAAGGCAAAGCACCGACTCACCTACAACGCTTTCGAGATGCGATTGGACTTCACCACTGCCTAGCAGCCGATTTGAAAAGGATCTGTCAACCGTCCCGACAAAGTCGCCGGAAAGTAGCCATCTGCGGTGCACGGGTTGAGAACATGAAGAGGAAGACANCTCGTCGGTGTAACGTCTGGGTGAAAACCATAGAGAAACCAAGGAGAGAGAAATTAAGAGCGTTTTTTATTATTCTGGCTTATCCCCTTTTAAGTTTTTCAATTATTTTGTGCTTACTTGTTTGATATAGGAAATATGATGGCCACATGTTAATAAGTAACTGGAGTTGCGATTAGTTAGTTACATTTGTTATAACGGCGAAACAAAATATGAAGTAGAGGAAAACAATGTATATAAGAAGAGAATTAGAGTTTTGGTATTTATGCTGAATCATTTGTTCAATTTTCTCTTTCTCTCATATGTAATTCTCATATTAGCTTTGTTTTAGAGTGTTCTTGAGACTTTATAAGAAACTACGTAAGGATTTGTGCTTACTTGAACATTAATCCAGTATATGTTTTGAATATACAAATTGTTTGTATCAAAAGTATCAGATTCTCACAATCCCCTGAAATTTCTTGTAGTAATGACAAAGACTAGATCGCAAACATCAAGGAAAGAGCATTCAAGTCGTGAAATGGAGGATAACTTCAAATCAAAGCTCGAACGCATTTTGGCCAAGATGATCTCTGAGATTCATGCGAATGTTGACGAAAATTTTGCATCTCAGTTCTCGTTAGTAGATGAAAAAATAAAATCGGAGTTTGCGAAGATGGACGACAAAATGGAAAAGAATACAATAGATATTTTTGATGCAATTCGGTTGTTCGGCGAAAGTATTAACTCCGGTAACAAATCATCTCCAACACTAGAGACACCAAGAGAGGTTTTGAACAATCTGAATGATTCATCAACGTCTAATCACAACTAGGCTTGCTAAGCTTGTTAAGCTCGTTTTTTGCTGCAACCCGTAATTCCACATATTACTCTGTTAGAACTAGGCTTACTAAGCTCGATTTTCCTCGTTTTAATGGAGATTACATCAAAGAATGAATGTTTAAAGTAGAACAATTCTTTATAATTGATCGTACTCCGGTTAAATAAAAATTAGTATTGCTTCTATACATTTTGATGGTGATGCTTCTGCTTGGCATCATACCTTAATTCAGTCTGATAGTGGTTAGGTTGCTACTCATGACTGGTTAACTTATAACACGATTGCATCTACCATAAGTATATTTGGTCAATGCTTATCTCGATGGATTGAGGGTGGATGAGGATGTTCCAATCACAATATGTAAAGCAATGTCTTCTTTTAGACAAATTATATGAGAAAGCACATCCTAGACGATCCTTTAATTCAAACTAGAATCAAACCAAGCAACATTTTGTGGGAACTCTATATAAGCCTCAAAATGCAGTCAAGCCTTATGTGTATTTCAAGGAGAAACCAACAGTAAGTTAGCCTAAGAGATGGACTCTTGCTGAAACAAATGATAGACGAGCTAAAGGTCTTTGTTTCCAATGTGATGAGAAGTTCACACGTGAACATTATCTTACTCACAAAAAGAAATATATTTTAGTGATGGAAACTGAGGTCGACAATGAAGTATTTGAAGAGGAATAAGATATTACTTCAGAAGACCAATGTGAAATTGCAAATATTTATGTTAATGCTATGTCTGGTGTAAATGATTACACAACAATGAGGGTAACAAGTTATCATGGGAAGAAACTCATCTTCAATTTGATTGATTCATGATCTACACATAATTCCATTGATCCTACAATCAGTGAGAAGTTGGAATGTAAAATTGAGTTTACATGATTTACTAAGGTACTTGTATCAATCTCATCAATTTACAACTGATTGTATGGTCTTACCTTTAGGAGGATGTGATATGGTATTGAGAATACAATGGTTGTAAACATTTGGCCCTATAACTTGGAATTTTAAGAATTTGGAGATGCAATTTAAAGTGGATTCAAAAAGGGTGGTTTTACATGAAATTAAACAAGGCTCATAGAAGTAAAGGCTATAAATCTCAATAAATTACATGGTGAATGCAGTCAAAAGACTATGATTTGTACACTTGACGTTATTTAAGAAACATCTCAGCTATAGTCATTGGAGAAAAGTGATGATAATTCCTCAAAATTGCCATCAATTGAGAGTTTGTTGACCAATTACTCTAATATATTTAAAGAACCTAAATCATTACCTCCTTTTCGACCTAATCACAATCATAAAATTTAGCTGTCAGAGGGAGATAATCCAGTCAATCACAAGCTATATCGATATGAAATATATCAGAAAAATGAGATTGATAAGATGGTTCGAGAATTATTGAAAAATGGGACAATACAACCAAGTGGGAGTGCTTATGCTTCTCCTATTGTATTAGTCAAAAAGAAATATGGTACGTGGACACTCTGTGTGGATTATAGAGCATTGAACAACATTACAATCAAGGACAAATTTCCAATTCCATAATTATAGATCTAATGGATGAGTTGGGTGGTTCAAGAATATATTCTAAGATTAATTTAAGGGTAGGGTACCATAAAGTATGTATGAAAGAAGAATATATACATAAAACTGCTTATAAAACTCACAATGGCCATTATGAATATTTGGCGATGCCCTTTAATTTGACCAATGCTCCTGCAACATTTCAGAATTTGATGAACATTGTTTTTAATGAGTTAATGAGAAAATGTGTCCGAATATTTTTTAATGACATTCTTATATATAGTGACTCTATTGAAACTCATTTGGTGCATTTGGAGAAGGTTTTTGTACTGATGAGACACCATAAATTGTTTGCTAAGAGGAGTAAGTGTGAGTTTGTAGTTGCAAAAGTAGAGTATCTTGGTCATTTCATTGAAGCAGAAGGGGTTTCTATAGATCCATCAAAGCTTCAGGTCGTGAAAGAGTGGCCAATACCTCAAAATGTAAAGAAGTTTCGTAGGTTTCTCGATCTAACATGGTACTATAGAAGATTTTTGAAGAATTATGGGTATATTGCTAGACCATTGACGAATTTAACAAAGAGAGATGCATTTGAAAGGTCTAATGAAGAACAAGACAACTTTGATCAACTGAAGCAAGCATTGTGTACAACTCCTGTTTTGGTTTTACTACTTTTTGATAAACCTTTTGTGGTTGAGACTGATGTGTGTGGTCATGGTATTGGGAATTTTTTTATGCAGGAAGGACATCCAGTAGCATACATTAGTAGGCATTTGAAGGGTAGACAGATGCATCTTTCAATATATGAAAAAGAATTACTTGTAGTTGTGTTTGTAGTTCAAAAGTGGATACATTACTTGTTGAATTGGCATTTTATGATTAAAACTGATCAGAGGAGCCTTAAGTACTTGTTTGAACAACGTCTCAATGCGCCAATTCAGTAGCAATGATTGCCTAAACTACTGGAATTTGACTATGGAATACAATATAAACAAGGCAAAGACAATCAAGGGGCTGATGATTTATCTAGAGTAAAAGGTGCTAAAATTCTACATATGGCAATGTCAATTTTGGATTGTGACTTGATGTTATCCAAGATGGTTATGGCCAGGATCAACTGTTAAAGGAGATAATTGAGTTACTTAAATTGAAACATCAAGGCAAGACTCACTACTCTTGGGTACATAATGCATTACGAAGGAAATCTAAGATTGTAGTCCCTCATGATGTGCATTTGAGGAATGATATTTTACAGTTGTTACATTGCTCAGGTGTGGGAGGACATTTTGGTCGAGATATTACAGATCAGAGAGTGAAGGGTTTATTTTACTGAAAAGGGTTGAGCAAAGATGTGCATAGTTATATTCGAAGTTGTAGCATTTGTCATATGTGTAAATATGATAATGCAACATCTCCTGGTTTGTTGCAACCTTTAGCTATACTAGAAGTTGTTTGGACTGATGTTTCTATGGATTTCATTGATGGTCTTCCATTATCATTTGACAAATCTGTAATTTTTGTGGTAGTGACATTTTAAAAAAGGCTGCTCATTTCATGGCTTTAACTCATCCGTATTCAGCTTCTTGAGTGGCTCAATCATATCTTCACAATGTCATTATACTTCATGGGTTTCCAAAATCCATCGTAAGTGATAGAGATGTTGTTTTCTTGAATGAGTTCTGGAAAGAATTGTTTGCTTTACAAGGGACAAATCTCAATTATTCAAGTGCATATCATCCTCAAAGTAATGGCCAAACCGAAGTGGTGAATAGGTGTTTGGAAACTTATTCAATGTGTATGTGTAGTGACAAACCACACTTACGGAGTAGGTGGTTGTCTTTGGCAGAATTTTGGTATAATACCAATTATCACACTTCAACTAGACTAACTCCTTATGAAGTGGTTTATGGCCATACTTCTCCTCAACATCTTCCTTATTTGCCTGGAGAATCTAAAGTTGAATCAGTAGCTCGCACTTTATAGGAACATGAAGGCCTGATTTTGATTTTGAAGTTCCATCTTCTGCGTGCTCAACATCATATTAAGCAGTGTGCTGATACACATATAACTGATAAAGATTTTGAGATTGGAGGTCTTGTATACGTGAAGTTACAGCCTTATAGGAAATCCTCTGTGGTGATGCGTTCCAATCAGAAATTGACACCCAAGTATTATGGTCCATACAAGATCTTAGATAAGTGTGGTATGATGGCTTATAAACTGAAATTACAACCTGCTTCACTAATCTATCATGTCTTTCATGTTTCTCAATTGAAGGAAGTCGTAGGTTCTGTTGTTACTTACCTTCAGTTCATTTGGAAGTTAACATTAAGGAGCCTGAATCTATCTTGGAAAGGTGGATGGTTCAACGACAAGACAGAGCTGCACCTCAAGTTTTGGTTAAGTGGTGTAATCAATATGTTGATGAGGCTACGTGGGAACGATATTTCAATCTTTTGAAGAAATATCCAGCTTTTCATGAACCTTGAGGACAAAGTTCTTTAGAGGTGAAGAAATTGATATAGAAAATATGATGACCACATGTTAATAAGTAATTGGAGTTACAGCTAGTTAGTTACAACAGTTATAACGGCGAAACAGAAGATGAAGCAGAGGAAAACAGAGTATATAAGAAGAGAATTAGAGTTTTGGTAGTTATGCTGAATCATTTGTTCAATTCTCTCTTTTTCTCATATGTAATTCTCAACTTAGTTTTGTTTTAGAGTGTTCTTGAGACTTTATGCGAAACTAAGTAAATATTTGTGTTTACTTGAACATTAATCCACTATCTTTTTTGAATATACAAATTGTTTGTATCATTGTTATTATTACCCTGGTTGAGTTAGAGCCAATTGGTTTGGAAATCATTCCTAGCTGTAATATTTCTTCTCTTTTCATCTTTAAATGTTTTGTTAAGATAGAGATGTTTAAAAAGAAGTGTGAGAAATATGTTAATTATTTTGTATGTTAACTTTAATATCGTATGAGGTTGGATATTTTGGGTTTTGCCTTATTTGGTTTTTATAGAAATTTTGACTTTAGACTAGAGAGCAATTGGCAAAAGAACTTTATAAGCTATTAAAAATTTAAAATATATTAACTAATTATACATTCTTGCCAATTCTCCCAAAATTTTCCCTTTTTTTTTTATATGTTCACTACAACATTTTTTACAAAAAAAGAAAAATATGACTTTTTTAAAGTTACAACTTAAATAACTTAAATAAAAGTGTAAAGCTCAAACTTTATGTGAGAACTAAAATTAACACTCTCGATTTCTGTTAGTTAAGAAAAATCGAGTACACTCAAGTTTCTAAGAAGTCCCGAATTGTTGTGAGCCAAACGAGTATGAGATCAGAACACGATAAATAATAATAAAATACGAGATAATGAATACAAAGAGAGCAAAAGAAATCTTATTCAGAATTTGTGTATGAGCGTGTTAAACAAGTGATAATCCTCGGCTACGTGATTTGTTGGCGAGTTTCATAGTACGAATAACCTAAGACTAGTAAACCTAATTGAGTCGCAGCTCGCTAACAAACTCGGAAAATAACCTAATGCTCTAAGTGTTTCGGTGTGGAGAATTGAACGTGTCTCTGCTCTTTCTCCTCATCTCTCTTATATAGACTCCATGGTTGGTCCATTTTCTTTTCCGTCTCTAATTCTTCTGCGGAAACATTCCTTTTCCGGATTTCTTCCATTTCATTACGGCTTGCGGGGCAAGTGACGACCGTCATCGTACTCGGTCCGAATTCTCATCTAGTATCGTAAATGGGCCGTTATCGCGTTTTAGGCCTCGTTGGACCATTTTACGGTTTAGACGATTTTAACGATTCCTATCGGAGAACCGGTCTTTTGTACAGTCATATGATAAAGACTTTGCAAAATATCAATCGTATCAGTGAGATAATGTCGGTGTCTAAGTTAGCCGTTATCATTTCATACGATTAATAAACACAGACTTGTCCTTACGATCGTTCCAAAGAATGACAACTTCAATCGTATAGTCGAGATAATCCTCAGCGTTTAGGTTAATCGTTATCGTTTTACTCGATTAAATTTTATACGAAAGAATTTTATGATTTTTTCGCGAATCGTAGGAAACAATCGTATATATTGGATAATTTCGGTGTTGAAGATAATCGTTACCGTTTATACGATTATTTCAAAACTTATAAGAAAAGACTAAGTTTTACGGTTTTTATCGAAAACCCAAAACGATATGAAACGAGAGACAATATGATGCATATGATTCAACTCGCCAACTGGAGACTGAATGTGCTTTGTTTAGCTCGCCAGTTAGCGAGCTGAATGCGAATGATTCAGTTCGCCAACTGGCGAGCTGAATGCGTATGATTCAGTTCGCCAACTGGCGAGCTGAATGCGTATGATTCATTCGCCAATTGGCGAGTTGAATGTGTATTGAAAACGTATGTAAAGATTTCTCGTAAATGTGTTATCCATATACGACATGATTTAGAACCCAAGTGTTTGTTCGAAGATTGTGATTGCCTCTTGTTGACATTTTTTTCGTATTTCTCATACTTAATTTCGAGTACGAAACATATGAGATTCGACTTTCCAATTGGTGAGCTGAATGTACGAGATTCAGTTAGCCAACTGGCGAGCTGAATGTACGAGATTCAGCTGGCCAACTAGCGAGCTGAATGTACGAGATTTAGCTAACCAACTAGCGAGCTGAATGTATGAGATTCAAAGTCTTTTTTCCAACCATACCCCTAGTTTTTGTTTTGTTAATGTTTTTTAAACATTCATAGACTAGTCGAATATTCGGTTTGGTGCAAATATATTTAAAAGTGGAGACATATGTAAGAGAAATGAAAATTGGTAAAAATATTTTGATCAAAAGTTAAACTAAATATAAAATACAATTTATTTGGTTTTTTTTTGGAGTATTTGTTGTTTCTAGTATGTTGTTACTAATTACAAATGATTGCACAATTTTTTTAAACATCAAAACGCTTGTGATGCTTGTAATGCCTGCTCACAAATTTAAAGATCGCCGAGTAAAAATAAAATTCGGAACCTTTAAATTTAATTTATTAAAAAATAATTGATAAATTAATAATACAAATAACTATTTATTACTATTATTTTTAAATTATTATTTAAAAATAAAAAATAATTATTGTTTACTTTAAAATTATCGGTTCAAGAGAGATTGGAGCGATCATTTTTATTGTCCCCATTGAGTCGCCCCTGGATGCTAGATCTGATGAGTTACTTTGGATTATCGGTAGCTCTACTCACACAAATGTTGTTTGGACTGTTACCGTTGCTACGTGGAGGAGAAGGAGATGTTGGAGACGAGATGGGCTTCGACATTGTGGGCTTATGACCTTTCGGTATTGTTGAAAAAGGTTCTTCTGATTGATACACCTTTTTAAACTTGTGTTGGATTACCAACGCTGTGTCGTCTTAGATCTTTAGGAGAAAACATCTTGTCGTTTCATTTTTCACTCAACAGTCAACATCATCATCTACGTTGTAACTGTGATAATCGCCGGAGGTTTATTTGCGCCCGGCTCAACTTTCTTCCGTGTTTCTCAATTTGATGGCGAAGTCTCTACACTTCACCAGACTAATGTCTTCTTCAGCAAGAATGATCATCATGACTCCACTCTTCACCTTCTCAGTCAATCCTAGAAACATCCATAAACCCTACTTCTCTTCTCTTTTTCTTTCCACCACTTCTACTCGATACCCACTTCAATACGACATGATCATCAATCGCCCTACACAGTCTTCTCTCCCCCATACCCGCCGTCGACCCGCTCGTGCCATAAAATCCGATTCATCCGACCCATCTGAGCCTGATTTCGATTCGTGGGTCGATAATAAACTCGCTTCTGAGCGTGAAAAGGGTCGACCCGGTTCAGGAGATCCGGAAATGGACAAGGCTAAGAGGAAATACTACAGTAAGAGGAGAAAGAGACTATACGGGTCTGATTCTGAGGACGAGAGCCGTAAATCAGATGATAGGTTCGTGGAATTGAAACCCGAAGTCGTTGAATTTGATAGGTATCATCAGAGAGAAGAGGAATTGTATTTCTATGATACTTTTGCGTATCCATGGGAGAAAGATAAGCATTATAAGATGGTTTATCAGTTAGAGAAGAAGTATTTTCCTGATCAATGCTTAGATAAAGCGTTTCTTCAACCTGGAGAATCTTCCAAATCTGATGATTCCGTGAAAGTAAGAGGGAAGAAGAAATTAGCACATGGTGTGGTTAAACGAATTGGTATGGAGAAATGTGATGAAAATGAAGATGAAGATGTTGACAAGTTAGTGTTTTTTGATGAAGCTAAAGAAAAGCAAACGAAGCCAGTGGAGGATGTTACTGAGAAGAAAGTTGAACAGTTCTTCAAGTGTTTGACGAAATCCCCCAATGAGAAAGCTTTAGCTAGTGGTGGTGATGGAGAACCTTTCCTTGTGACTAGAAACGGTGAACTTCCTCCTAGATGGGATAGTCCTAATGGTACAGTGGTTTTGGTGAACAAACCTAAAGGTGAGGAACAATTTACATTTGTGTAATCTCTCTCTTTTGACATGTTATGTAATTTGGTTATGGTATTGTTCTTAGGATGGACTTCTTTCACTGTCTGTGGAAAGCTACGAAGGTTAGTCAAAGTGAAAAAGGTTCGTGCTTAATCCTTCACTGATACAAGATTCGAATTTTTCGGAATTTTCGCAGCTAGCTGATAAGTAGTATCACTCAGGTTGGTCATGCTGGAACACTTGATCCCATGGCTACTGGACTATTAATCGTCTGTATAGGTAAAGCCACTAAGGTTGTTGACAGGTTTGTGATTCCTTAATTCAAAGTTTTTATGCTTATGTTTCTGTCTATGATGATTTACAGAAACAAAACATAAAAAGACCTTTGTATTTGCAGATACCAAGGTATGATCAAAGGTTATAGTGGAGTTTTTCGTCTTGGTGAAGCCACTTCAACTCTGGACGCAGACTCTCCTGTAACTTCGATGTGCCCATTCTTTGCATTCAAGGTTCGGTTCTTCACTAGTTCTTGATGACTCATTAGAGTTTGCTCTCAACTGTATTGCAGGTGATTCAGCGCGAATCTTGGGAGCATATTAAAGATGATGACATTAAGAAATCTCTGACATCATTTCTTGGGGAAATATGGCAAGTTCCACCAATGTTCTCAGCGATAAAGGTGAGCATTTTCTCAATCTTAGACCGTGCCTTTGTTGTTGATTACTCTCTTTTCTAGTTTCTTAGATGTAGTTTTTGTTTAGGTTGGAGGTGAGAAGATGTACGAGAAGGCAAGAAGAGGAGAAACAGTAGAGCTTTCTCCTAGACGAATCTCTATTTTCCAGTTTGACATTGAACGCAGCTTAGATGACAGGTTTTATCCATTTTGTGTACTGCTCAGTAGCATATTTGGAGAACACTCTTCTTGGTTTGGTCTCATCAAACTTCTCTTGTTTCTATATGACAGACAAAATCTGATTTTTCGGGTTGTATGCTCTAAGGGTACATACATAAGATCTCTCTGTGCAGATCTTGCAAAAGCTCTTGGGAGGTAAAGAAAAACACTAGCAAATACTATAATTTAGTTTCACTAAAACCATCCAAAATCTGAAATCTGTAAATGGTTTTTGCAGTTGTGCTCACCTCACTGCTCTGCGACGAGATTCAATCGGTACGTTAATTTATAAGTCAGCTTATCATATTTTGATATTTTCTTAAAATGTTCAAATTTCTTCTCGGTGTTCAGGTGAATATTCAGCTAATGATGCTTGGGAATTCAATGAGTTAGAAGCAGCAATTACTAAAAACTACTTCTAGAAGATAAACGGCTTAGACACTTCCATTCATAAGCATAGAAGAAGATTCACTAGCGTTAGATTTTTGGCGACAGCAACTCTTTCAATCTTAAAGGTTACACACGCTTTACATAGATCATTGATTGTTCCTTAAACGCTTATATTATTGCCCTTAGAGTATAAAACCCCCCAAATCTTTATTGTGGTTCAAAATACATTTCGGTTTATCAAGCTCTTCTACTAAATCTCACTGTCTATAACAAGCTCGGATTAATGGAACTGGAGGGTCTGTAAGCATACCGCTGAGAGTACGATCAGCCACGTGCTTGTTTGCAGCTTCGGTATAGTGAACTCCATCCCAGCTCACAGCCGATGCCGGGTTGGAACATGAGCCTCCATAGATTTCGGTACTGTTCACTTTCCCTTTGTTCCCGCACCAAATATGATCATACTTTTCATGGTAGCCACAACATGGCTTCAATGGGTTTGCAAATCCTGCAAAAACAATATCAAAGTTTGAAACTTTCTATAAATTAGGATTTGATGTTATCACAAATTTACAGTGATGAATGAACCAGTGAGTTCTAAGTTGTAACCTAGTTTCTTGGGGTTGCTCATCATTTCGTATTTTGCAGAGTAGACATCAACATAAGTTATGGCTGCTTTGGTTAGTTCTTTTCTAAGATTGATAACTGTTTCCTTAAGCTTTCTATTGAACTCCATAGCCATTTCGTTCTGAGCTTTCACGCATCCAGATTTGTCTAAGTAGCCTGGTGCAGGAGTGCCCATGTAAAACATGTTCACAGGTAAACAACCGAAAGGACCTGTGTTGTGGACCCAAAATGTTCTTCCTCCTTGCTGATATATGTTCTGTGAACAGTCATAAACCACATTAGATGGAGAGAACATTGCAATATCTAATTCATGAACCGGAATCAAATCTCACTCGAACAGCAGAAGCTAAATGGCTGACTATATCTGGTATTGTCGCTTTAAGTTGATCTGCACTCATTGTCCTAAACCCAACAGAGAGATCATTCTGTCCAATATCAAAAGTATACAAAGCCGTTGCAAACTCTTCTTGTCTTGGAAGCTTCTCTCTATCAGATCTAAACTTAGCTGTTCTTACAAAGCAGAGAAACCAATAGACATGTCAAGCAGCCATCATGACACAAACAAGCTCAAGATTAAGAAAGAAAGAAAAAGAAGTAACTGACTTTGTCTGAATAATTCAGCAGATCTTGCTTTAAATTGATTGAACTGAATAATCTGCATATCAAGAGAGAATGGGCTAATGCCATATTGATAGATGGTTTCGTTCTGTCTTCTAATGGTTGATCCACCTGTAGCAAAGTTTGCTCCATGTCTGAAATTTGTTCCTAACGAGTTTAGGTATGCGCTCAAATATGGTAAACCAACACGCTCAGCTGCAAAACCACGATTCATGACTCATAAATCAAAAGCTTTTGGATTTTAGTTTTTGAAGCTCTGTTTTTTCTCTGTGAACTTTTTACCTATGAAATCAATGGTGAGACGACCATCAGAGTCTCTTCCTGTGAGTTTGTGGAAGAAACCTTGACCGTACGGTGCTTTGATGGGCTCGAAAGCGGCGGAGATTCCTCCAGTGTCGGAGTTAGAGTCTCCGAAGTTGTAAATCGCCGGAAAACTACATTTTGGCTGAACTGAAACAGCTAGTGTTGCTGTTAGAAAGCACAGAAGATAACATGAAAACAGAGCATAAGCTCTAACGAGATCTCTCTTCATTGCAAGTTTGCAACTAACTAAATCAAGAGTGAGCGAGAGAAATAGAGATGGTGTAACACGTTTTGTCTCTCTCCACTGTATATAAAGGCTTTCTTTTTTTTATAGATCTTGCTGAAAATGGGTAGAAGCATAAAAATGGGATTTTGCTTTCTTATAAATTGTAAGAAAAAGGACAGAAAATATCTCGAGAAGTGGACCTGACCACAGTTCAACAGTCATTAGCTGTGGTCTCGTTGGAACCCTGAATAAGCGCTTACGGTTATTAAAGTAACACACATATAGATATGTCTCGACTAGATAATCCAGAACATTAAACAAATGTACTTTTTGTTGAGTCCGAAAATTTAAGTAAATAATTGAAGATGACGTGGAAGTGAAGGTTAGAGTTTTAACTAAATCTTTTGATAGAAGATATTGTTTATTACAAGGAAAAGGAGATTTAAGATATTCTCATATCTTTCTAAGATATTCTCATATCTAAATCTTTGGTGAATATTGTTGCGTCTTGGATGTTATAAATACAAGATATATGAGTCAAATTAGGTAGCCGCTCAGAAAAGAATTAAGCCCAATTTATTGAAGATCGGTCTATGGAAAAAGGTACAGATCGAGTGTGTGAGACTTTTAGACCAGTGGGTTACCTTCTGAATCACGAGGTATTTTAGATCAAGGATAGAATTAGGAG
>OVBE01010526.1:0-14924 GCA_900406425.1 Iberis pinnata
TTTTTTATGTTTATATGTCGGTAAAGGAGAGAATGATCTAACGGTAAAAGAGAAACGATCGAAGACGTAAGTAAATCCACTATAAACCAAATCGTAGAAGATTATTCCTTGTGTGGAATCCAAAAGTTAGCGACTCGGTGAAATCAAAAAGCATCTCCTCCGCTTTCTTCTCCAACAATTGGTTAGTTAAATCATCATCAAAGCTTACTACTCCAATTCATTTCTTTTTGATTTTGATATGTTTGGTTTTTTCATGTGTTGATTTTAAGGTGAAGTATCTTACCATTGACGATAAGAAAGTGAAGCTTGCGATTTGGGATACAGGTTAGAGATCAAAGTTCTGATTGTGTCGCTCTTTGAGTGTGTGTGTGTGTGTGACTGTTGAAGAATGTTGAGTCTTAATTTTAGAATAGCTTAAGAGATTAAAAAGTTATCTTTAATTGGTGTTTCAGCTGGTCAAGAAAGATTTAGGACGCTAACAAGTTCCTATTACAGAGGAGCTCAAGGTATAATAGTGGTATATGATGTTACACGACGAGATACATCCACAAATCTGTCAGATATATGGGCTAAGGAAATTGATCTCTACTCTACCAATCAGGATTGTATTAAGATGCTTGTTGGGAATAAACTTGATAAGGTAATATTATTGTTTCTTCTCCTTGTATTGTACTGTATTGTTGCAATTGCATTGATGACTTTGATGTGATCTCCAGGAGAGTGAAAGAGCTGTCTCTAAAAAAGAAGGCATAGACGTTGCCCAGGAATATGGATGTTTGTTTCTCGAGTGTAGTGCAAAGACTCGGGTTAATGTTGAGCAATGTTTTGAAGAGCTTGTTCTTAAGGTAGTAAAATCTGCACTTCTAGGGGTGGGCATTAAGATTTTATGGTTGGATTTATTCGGTTTTTTTTTTTTTTTGGGCTGAATTGAACCGAATATAATTTATGTTTGTTTCGGCATTTGGTCTATTATGTTCTGTTTTCGTTTTTTTTTTCACGAAAGAACGACTTCTCTATTTATCAATTATGTAAATACATCAAGTGAATCAACACACCAATAAGGAAGAGAAGTGCCAACAAAAGAAAAGTAAACATTGCGCTCTCGTGATCGTCTAGCAAGTAGATCAGCTTTACAATTAAACGATCGATTCTGGTAGATTAGCTGGAAATGACCATAATGTTCTCTAAGCTTGACATAATCCTGTAATTCTGCTGTAAAGGCCGGCCACTCCATTGGTGTATTCACCATTTGTACCAACTCTACGGAACGGTTAGAAAGAGACCACAAAATCTTCGTTTTAAAAGGAGCGATTTCATTGTCCAAAGTAAACCATAAAGCTCCGTATGCATGGGGGATTGGCATTGCTATGAGCCTTTTAGACCCAGAATATCCATTGTTCCATCTTGAAGTTGTAAGACCCAACCAATACCATATGTGCGAGATCCTTGCTTCCATGAGCCATCTATGAAACACCCGACTGGATTATGACACCATAGTTGCGAATTCTGGCAAATGGAATTATCTCCATTAGATCGTTGGTTTTGTAACTCCTGGTTTTGGTGTTCATTGGCTGATACCCATTCCCTAAATTCCACTTGAGCATGTTGCACTATGTCAGGTGGAGCTTGGGTATTACCACGAAATAACTTCGCATTTCGGGTTTTCCAAATAAACCAGATCAGCCAGACAAAGATTTTGAAAGGCTCTTCCTGTGTTTCTGATGATGAACTTCGTAACAGAAGATATTGGATATTTTCGAAGAGGTGCGGTGAGGGAGTCAGCCCCTCCTCAAACGAAATATTTGCTAAGGCCCAGCATTGACGCGCTGGATGATATGTAAATAATACATGATTTATTGATTCATCCTGAACACCACAATGTGAACAAAGCAGATCTACCTGTAACTTTCGTGATGCCAGACGGACACTGACCGGGACAGCACCCGACAATACTTGCCATAAAAATAATTTCATTTTAGACGGAGCATTAATGTTCCATATTTTCTCTCTTAACGGATTAACCGAAGGTTCCTGAAGAAGAACTGAAGAGGAGATATCATTAGTTACCAGAAACTTGTAACCAGATTTTACCATATACTGTCCAGATTTTGTGAAATTCCAACAAAAATTGTCCACCATTAGTCGCGATGGACGGATACATAAAACTGACATTACATCACTTGGATGAATAAATTCTTCTACTAGCGGTTTATTCCAACCATTAGAGATGGGGTCCAAAAGCTCATTAACACGCATCTCCGTATTATTAGTGTTGAGCTTGGCTCTAGGTGGTCTCGCTCGTTCGCCCGATATCTAGTTGTCTGACCATACCTTAATATTATGGCCTGACCCCACTAATCTTTGAAATCCGTGTTGAAACCGGGGAATTGTATTCCATATACTTGCGAGCCATAAGAAGGTCTATTTGGTTTTGGCGCTTGAAACGGGGAATTACCACGGAAATATCTCCCTCGCAATGCTTTAGCCAATAACGAGTTGGGATATTGATGTAGTCTCCATAATTGTTTAGCTAATAAGGCCTGATTGAATTTCTCCAGATTTTTAAAACCCAAACCACCCCGGTTTTTGGGTAAGCACAACCGATCCCACGAGAGCCAGTGTAAACCTCGAGATTGGCCGTTAGATCTCCACCAGAAATCAGCTACAACACCAGCTAGTTTTTTAAGTAACTGTTTTGGTAAGCTGAAACAAGACATAACATAAGCAGGCAGGGCTTGTGCTACTGCTTTTATCATAATCTCCTTACCGCCTTTAGATAAAAATTTCGCAGACCAACCATTAATGCGACTATTCAGTCGATCCCTAACATACGCAAAAACCTGAGCTTTTGAGCCATGAAGTTGTTCAGGGATCCCAAAATACGTTCCAGATCCCCCCAGACGATAGATGCCGAGGCGATGTTGGAGCAATAATCGATCCTGATATGGGAAGCTCTTGCCGAAAATAACCGTTGATTTTTCAAAATTGATACATTGGCCCGAGGCCTTTCCATAAAGATCTAGAATTTGTGCTACTTTCTCCACTTGGCTTAGAGTTGCTTTACAGAAAAAAAAGACTATCATCAGCAAAAAGCAAATGAGAAATTTGGGGGGAAGTCCTACCAAACTTAATACCTTGAATAAGCTTTCTAGATTCCGCTTGCTTCAGATTAGCAATAATCACCTCAGTACATAAAATGAACAAGAAAGGGGATAAAGGATCCCCTTGTCGGAGCCCCCGAGTTGGTTGTATCATCCCTTTAGGATTTCCATTGAGTATCACTCGATACGATACAGTCTCAACACATGTCATAACCCAATTAACCCATTTAGCAGCAAAACCCATTTTGACTAAGGTGGCTCGGAGAAAACTCCATTCAACTCGGTCATAAGCTTTACTCATATCCGTTTTTAGGGCCATAAAATCTTTCATACAACTCGGTTTGGATCTTAGGGCGTGGAAGGTCTCCTGCGCCAGAAGGATATTATCTGTAATTAGCCTACCAGCTACGAAGGCTGACTGTGTCTCAGAGACCAGAGCCAAAATTATATGTTTAAGACGGTGACAAAGTACTTTGGATATAATTTTATAGCATACATTGCACAACTGATGGGACAAAATTCCGTCATGAATTTTGGACGGTTCCGTTTTTGGAATCAGACAGATATGCGTCTCATTTAACCTAGGATCGAGAACACCGGTAGTCAGAAATTTTCGAACCATAGCAATCACATGATTACCAACGATATGCCAAAATCGTTGATAAAAGAGTGCAGTCATTCCGTCTGGCCCCGGGGCCTTTTCCGGGTGCATAGAGAAGACAACTTCTCTAACTTCCAAGTCTGAAACCGGTTTTAATAGTAATTCATTCATCTCATCCGACACTATCCTTTGGACCGGCTTAAGGGAAGAGTCCAAATTTTCAGTATTTGATGCCTGAAAGAGAGATTGGAAATAACTAACCGTCTCTAGCGTAATATCTTCTTCTTTTTCAACTCAAACTCCCGACCCCGAAGTTAACCCAGTAATTCTATTTCTACCTCTTCTATGTTTAGTAGAAGCATGAGAGAATTTAGTATTTTTATCACCCTCCAACCATGTGACACGACTTTTTGTTTCCAATAAATTTCCTCCTCGGTAATCGCAGCCCTCGGTTGTTCAGACAACTGGGAAATTTCCCCCGAGTGGATATCATCACTAGAGATTGCAATATCCAACGGTTCCTTTAAAGAGTCTAGCTGATTACCAGAGTTTGTGTTAGCTTTTTTCCTCCATAGTGATATTTGACGACGACAAAACTTTACTCTATCTCCCAGAAAAATCTCGTGAGATTCGTTAGACCCATTCCAACCTTGGAGAATGGTTTGTTCAAAATTTGGCTTTAGTAACCATCTTTTGTCAAAGCGAAACTGGTGGGTCCCCCGAATCTTCCTTTGAGCATAATGAAAGAGGATCGGTCTATGATCAGATCCGAGAAATCGTGAATACTCCACATGTGACCATGTAAACATGTCAAACCAATCTTCGTTGCCCATTGCTCTATCTAACCGGCAACGGATAATATTCTTTCTGCGACGACCTACCCAAGAGAGACTATTCCCGGTAAAAGGAAAATCCATCAAATCGCAACATTGTCTCATCAAACGAAAATCCAAGAAAGAACTCTCGGGCCGAATTCGACCCCCTTGTTTTTCGTTATGATCTACTATTTCGTTAAAGTCTCCGATAATAACCCAAGCTCTAGATCGATTCGAACTAATTCTTTTTAACCGTTCCCAAACTACATCACGTTTATTTATAACAGGATGCCCGTAAACAAAAGAGATAAATGTTTTATTTCCATCCAAAGTAACCAAGGTATCGATTACATTTTTGTTATGAAAAAGTACTTGAACATTAAACTCTTTTAAAGAAAAATGGGCTAATCCCCCGCTAAGACCTGAAGGGTCAACAATAAATAAAAAATCATAACCCAAATGCGCTTGAAAATCCTGAAGAAACTCTCGATTCTGCTTCGTCTCCATTAAAAAAAGAAGGCCCGGGAAGATCGTACGCCGAAGATCCCGTAACTGCTGAACTGTCAAGAAGCTGCCGACTCCTTGACAGTTCCAACTCAGAATCATTTAACTTGTTTCCTGGTTGTGCTCCTCGACCACCTGGCTTTCAATACTCTCATATTCCTTCTTGTTTGAAAGATCCATCTCTGAGCTGGATGGAAACATCTCTTTTGTTCGTTTTGGAGGTCCAAAAAGGCGAGCTGTCTGGTGCCTTAGTCTGGAACCGCGGAAATTGGAGTGACCAATTTTCTTCTTTGCTTGCAGTGCCTTAGTGAAAATGGCAGCCCTGGTGGCTAATTTCTTTTTTTTTCCTAAGAGATAAAACCATATGAAAACAAATCGGTTTAGATGTATTAACATCAAAATGTAATGGTTTCTCCTGATCAAAGTCAAATCTCAGAAATTCTTCAACATCTTGGTCTTTTAAAACCAAAAAATTATCATTCTTACTTTGTGGGAGAACGACAGACATAGTATCAATAGGGCCCATAAAAAATTCTGATATTTAACCAATTTCCAGATCCAAGCCCAACCCAGAATCTGTTGAAGCCCATACCTCATTTCTTGTAGGGTCTTGCTTGACAACAGGGCCCTTGCTCAAGTTTTGGATCTTGTCTTCAAAGCCCACCTGGCCCAATAAACCACCATCCTCAGTTCGTTCCACAGAGTCTCTCGAAGATTCTCCCTCAATTAAAAGGCCCAGGCCCAAATGATCCTTATCCTTTTGAGTCTTGCATTGCTTTGTGTGGAAAGTTGTGGGAGAGCCCAATGGGTCGACTTCAGAGCTAACCTTCGGAGTATTCGTCGGAATGGAAACACTTGGAAGGCTTGTCATCGTAAGCCCATTACTGGTAACAGAATTCCGGCCCAAACCACTGTCTTCGATACCTGTGGTAACCGCAGAACTCCCAGCAGCCCTTTCGGACCTTCCGTGCTCACCGGAACTTCCCCCAACAACTGTCTCGGATCCCTCAGCCGTGGTGCTTTCCTCCGGAAAAAGTCTTCTTTTGACTGGTGGCTTAGATGAAGTCTGAACATTTCCCCGACTAGAGCCTTCTCCAACATTTAATTGAGGGTTTTTCCAGTAGTTACAACGTTGATCAGCCGGAACTGTTCGCCGCACATATTTGAAAGGACCTCTATCGGGATTACCATCTTGTCGAAAGGGTTTTTTTCTCCATATCCTTTTGTAAGAGAGGACACTCTAACACATCATGTGTTAATTTCTTGCATCTTCGGCAAAATCCTTGAAGATTTTCATATTCCAATTTCACCTTGAGCAATCACCGTTTGGCAATTCAAGTTCATGAGTAAATACCAGAGAATTGGTCGTATCAAAAATAACACGAACCTTTCCCTCGTGGATATCCACCACCACACATTCACCAAGTTCGTCCCCGACGCTTTTGTAGAGTGAATCTACTCTGTAAATATCAGGAACTCCAACGATGTAAATGCAAAAGATGATTCTAGATGGATAATCCAATCTAGAATTCGGAACCCATCGGTCCAAAGTCGTCATCCAACGATCAAAGAAAAAAGGCCTTAAAGCCAAAACCCTCTCCAAATCCTCTTCGTTTTGGAATCGAAATATGAATCGGCCACTTCCCAAGTCATATCCTTGGACATGTCCCGAACACGCCCAAACTCGAGGAAAAACATTCACCAAGTGTTTCACGTTTGGTCCTTGAACAGTATGATTCAGAACTCGCCCAACCAGAGTTTTTTCAAAACTCTTCACCAAGGCAGAATTATCAAAATTGGTTAACTTCAACGGTGCTGGCTTCCGACGGGAGTCTTTAGCCCCATTACCAGAGATTAAATCGCTCTGTTTAGACATACTCGAAAAGAAGAAAAAGAGATAGTTTGTGTAACTGAAATTGCGAGACAAGCAATAAAGAAGAAGATGTATCATAACATGTGTAGAAACCTCTATATATTTCCTGGAACTATCCTTAATCGGATATGGCGAGATTGGACAGAATAATCTTCGCTTTCCATAAACATAATCCATGACTTGTCGAGAGTAATTTTGGATCGATACCCAAATAATCTTCTTTCCTTGATCGATTTCACAGAAGATCTCTATGAATTCAGAGAAGGTAGAAAGAATCATCTGAACCCACTGCCTAATTTGAAGCCCATTAATAGTGTGGTAAATAACAGATCTTATAGATCTAAACCAAAGAGGAGAAACCATCGAAGACTGAATCTATTAGAGAGAACCGCCGGAAAAGTTCCGATTAACTTCCGCCGAAAATCACCCGAATTGTAGAGAGAATTTTTGCCTACCGCGAATGGTTTGGATCTTATAGATTTGTTTTCGTTTTTAAAGTTTGGATTTTTCGGTTCAAAATATATTTAGGTCCGATTAAATTTTGGTTGGATTTTGGTTAATTTTTGGTTAATTGTAGCGAATTTGGTTTGGTTTGGTTAATATAGTATAAAAAGATTGTTGCCGAACCAAATCGAAAATCGAACTAAATATAATAATTCTATTGAACCGAAATAACCAAGTAGATCGGCTCGGTTAAATTTACACCCCTAATCTGCACCTTTCTCAAGTCTTAATCTTTTGTTTGGTTTGCAGATTTTGGAGACGCCAAGTCTAATTGCTGAAGATTCGTCTGGAGGGAAGAAGAACATCTTCAAACAAAATCCAGCACAGACTAGTAGTGCTTCATCAAGCTACTGTTGCTCGTCTTAGACTTGGCTTTACGGTTTATAACACAAATACTCATTCTCATAGTTATCTGTGTGTTGGTTTCTAAAACCCTAACATCTTGGATGTAAATCTTAACTCTGGTTTTCTGATCTTGGAACATTCCATCTTATTAAAGTTTTTTTCAAGTAGTCAGGCTGAAGAACTTATAACTGACGAGACTATGTATATAACGTATGCGTAGTACATAAGTTACAATCCTGCATTTGTCCAGTTTTAAGCTGCTTGGACACGATTTGCAAGGCAACTTTAGTTCTTCGAAAAGTAGTAGGATCTGTCTACTTAGACCACCTACAACTCATAATTTTTGAGGGTTTTAAAACCCACTTTAATGATATTATAATCCTAGCCCGTATTTTTATTTGTAGATGTTGTCCTTTGTTTGCCGTCTTTGTAAACGGATATAGATCGTCACATGGTAGTTTTTAATTGGCCAAAAAAACAATGCGAGAGAGGATAGAAAGCTTTCTCCGATGCGATTCTTGTTGCGATTTTTTGCGAAATCGAAATTGGATTTCTGGCGATTATGTTGATCAAATTAAAGTCTCAATGTACCAAAATCGTATAAATAAGTCATCTCATAACCCTGTCTCGGTGTTTTGTGGTGGTAAATTTAATTTTTGGGTTAATTTGTATTTGCGATATTGAGTTTATGTTTATAAATTTTTGAGAAATATGTTGTAATCAATTTAGATGTCCTTTCATTTGATTGTTTTATTTGATTTGTCCTTCTGAATGTGTGAATATTTGCATGTTGTGTTAGTGTTAATGTTTGATTTAACTAACATTGAATGCTAGCTAACAACTAAACTTGTAGACCATCAACTCTATTAAACTCAAACAAAACTTAAACTCATCACAAAACTTAAACTGAATAAAAAAAATCAGATTAAATTTTTTTCATGGATTCTTTTTCTCAACACTCAAATTTATTAGAGCTTCTAAGTAGTCACCCTTTTCTCTTTCTGTTGGCCTTCATGACTCCCAAGTGCTACACTTTTCTGAGCAAGTAACTGGTCATCCTATTGCTGTCAATGAGAAAAGAGAAAGTGAAGTCCCACAGAAGATGTGGTTCTCTATTCTTCATCAAAATCTTCCAAAACATTTTCTCAGAAACAAAATTTTTAAAAAACATTTACCACTTAGTTTTCAATGGATGAAGACTTTGAAGAAATTTTCGATCAAAGCCTACATGGGAACTTCGAAGAAATGTTTGACCAAACATTCACTAATATGGCAAATCAATCCGGTGATCGTCAAGAAACACCTAACGTAAGGAAAAAACAAGCCTACATTGAGTGAAACCGTGAAGAAGGACACATCCGCCTATGAAACGATTACTTTGATGAAGGTGCAACATACCCTCCTCGGATTTTTCGATGCCGTTTTAAAATGAATAAGTCATTGTTCATTTGTATTGTTGATCGACTCTCTGGTGAAATTACATTCTTTCAACAAAGAGAAGATGTTATCGGAAGGCTCGACATCTCGGCACTACAAAAGTCAACATCAGCAATACGTATGATGGCATATGGTGATGCCGTTGATGCGGTTGACGAATATCTTAGGCTTGGTGTGACCATTGCGCTTACGTGTTTGGAACATTTTGTAGAAGAGATCATAAATATATTTGGTGATGAATACCTAAGGAGACCCACACCAGAAGATCTTCAACGACTACTCGACATTGGAGAGATACGCGGATTTTCGGGAATGATAGGAAGCATTGACAGTATGCATTGGGGGTGGAAAAATTGTCCAACCGCATGGAAATGCCAATATACACGTGGACCCGGAAAGCCAACAATCGTTTTGGAGGCTGTAGCTTCACATGATCTCTGGATATGGTACACATTTTTTGGACCACCAGGTACGTTAAACGATTTAAATGTTCTTGATTGGTCACCAATTTTCGACGATATTATACAAGGTCGGGCTCCAACAGTGAATTACAATGTCAACGGACACGAACATAACCTGGCATACTATCTTACGGATGGTATTTATCCAAAATGGGCTACTTTTATCCAATTTATTCCATCTCTACAATTTTCGAATGCATCATTATTTGCTACATATCAAGAAGCAGCACGGAAAGATGTCGAGTGTGCCTTTGGAGTCTTGCAAGCTCGATTTGCGATAGTTAAAAACCCATCTCTTTTTGATATATGGGGAAGATCATGAGAGCGTGTATCATATTGCACAATATGATAGTAAAAGACGAAGGAGATAACTACACCCAGTTTGATATCTCAGAATTCACACAATTAGACTCAAGCCGAACATCGCAAGTCGATTTCACATTCTCTACAAATATGCCTTTAAATATCGACAATTTAATGAACAATCGATTCCGAGTTCGTGATCACACCGTACATCAACAATTGAAAGATGATTTGGTTGAGAATATATGGCAAAAGTTTGGCACACATCAACATTAGAATTAAACGTTTTTCTGTTTGTATTTTGTACTTTTTATATGCTTTTATGTATTACATCTTTTTAAAAAATTATTTAATGCAATAATTTATTAGTTTCATAAAATATAAAATTGCTTAAAAATTAATTAGGCAAAATTTATGTTCAAATATTTCAATTAAACAGAAATTAATTCTTAATTCTTAAGAACCACACACTACAAGAAATATGCTTTTTCTTAGCGGTCGAAAAATGCAATCATAGGATTGCATAGCGGTTAATTAAACGCTCTGACAGTGCCCGTCATTATAGGTCGGTCACTTAGATAGCGGATTTAATGTATGCTATAATTATTTAAGTTACAATAGTGTAGTTGAAGATGCAATTGTTTATTTTTATAATAGCGCCTTATATTTGTTATTAAAGGTTTTGAATAATAGCTTTAGTTTTATATATTCAATAGCGTTGGATTTGTATTATAATTGGATTGCATCTATAGCAGTTTGTTTTACAAAGTTAAAAAACTATTTGTGCTATTATTGTGTTGTAATTATAATATAGTTTTAAATTGTTTGTCAAATATAAATAAAATATAAATAAAATTATCTTATTATATCCATAAAACATTTCCATGTTTATAAAAATTAAATTATCTTGGTTCAAATGCGAACCACCTTATCTCCTTAGAATATGTTTGTGTTGCGTCTGACTGAATCTGAATCAGGAAAAACATCAGACTTATATAGAACAAGAAGAAACAAGCTCTCATTTAAATAATTGGCAATGAATACTCTAAATCAGAACAACAAAAAATTGTTTTTTTTTTCAAAAATCAAAACCACGCCCGTAGCAATTTTAAATTCACAAATAATGTTCCAATCTAATAAACCAAGAAGCAACCAATAGGCAATGAAGATAATAACTCAGAAAAACCAATATCAAAAAACAAAAGCTGGCCTGAAGCAATTCCAAATTTGCAATTCATGTTCTAATAAAATAACTAATGAACATAAACTCTAGTTAAGATATAACCTTCGTTTTTATCCATTGTGCAAAAAGTTCAGTATGATTCTTCCACAATAACGTTTCATTTCTAGCACATTTAGCATCAGTAGATTGTAATTCTTTCAAATGCATCCTGATTTGACAATAAAAAATAGTTTGCTTTATAAAGTTGTAATTGACATCCTTATTAACAGAATGGATAACTGCTTACTGCACGTAAGGATCCATAGAACCCATGTTCATCAGTACATAGCGATGTGCAATGTCTCTATCTTTTTCAGAAAGGGTGACATGTACACCCTTGGCTAGTGGTCTACCTTCAACCACCATTCCATCATCCTCAATATCTTCGTTCCGATTAACTGTTTCTTGATACGGTACTGAATTTTGCAAGCACTCTAAACAAAATGTAATGCATTCTTCGGCTAAATACCCCTCAGCCATACATCATTCCGGCCTTGCATGATTCTTCACGTAAGCCTTTAGTGTTTTCATGTACCTATAACTCAGTCAAAATGTATGAATGGTAGTCAATCATCATTACAAAAGATAATTAAAGAAAATGTGTTCAAAATTTATGACTGGTAGGCAATCATCATTAGAAAAGATAAACTGAAGAAAATGAGTACGTCAAATCTTTCGAAAGGATACATCCATCGAAAGTGTACTGGTCTTCCAAGGCGTGCCTCCTTAGATATATGTGTGGGAAGGTGGAAAATTATCTCAAAAAGGGATGGGGGGGGGGGGAAACNGTTTCCATTGATATAAATTTTTCCGGGTCAATGATACGTTGACACAATCTGTTTATGTCATTCCTAGCTGTTCTATGTAACAAACCTCTTATGGAAGTTGGTAACAGATTTTGTATTAGCACATGATGATCATGCGACTTCAAACTACCTATATTTGGAAGGTTAACAGAAACTCTATTTGCAATATTACCACAATAACCATCAGGACCTCTAAAATTAGATAACCTTTTGTAGAAGATGGTCTTCTCTGACTTCGATAACCAATAGACTGCTAAAGGTAAGTAAATTTTCTTTCCCCTAACTTCTGTGTGCAAGTGATTTCTAATTCCAATACCTTCTAAGTCTTCTCGCGCCTTTAACCCATCTTTTGATTCTTTGCATTCTTCTTCTTGGATAATCTCATCATCTAATAAATCTGTTCTTTTTGTTTTTTTTTCTTTCTGCAGAGGTCTTCCAAAAGCAGTAAGGCTCTAAGTGTGAAATTTTCCTTAACATGGGCAATCAAGACAGGTTGTATGAAGGGTTTTATGGCAATCAAGACAGACATGAGCAAAGCATATGATAGACTTGAATGGAGTGTTCTACGCGCAACCCATCTCAAGATGGGATTTGCAGAGAGATGGGTTTCTTGGGTTATGAAATGTGTGACTACGGTCTCTTATCGTGTCCTAATTAATGGAAATCCAAAAGGGACAATTAGGCAGGCTCGAGGTCTTCGACAAGGACATCCCTTATCTCCCTTCCTGTTCATTCTTTGTACGGAAGTTCTCATTGCGAATTTTAAAAAAGTAGAATCTAATAAAAAATAAAAGGTATCAAGGTTGGTCGGGCCTCCCCGCCGATCTCACATTTGTTATTTGCTGACGACAATCTTTTCTTTTGTAAGATGACGCTAAGTCAGGAAAATATTGTTGCCCAGATTCTTACTTTATATGGTAAAGCATCAGGTCAGTGTATAAACTTTGATAAATCAACAGTTATTTTTAGCAAAAGATTTCCGATACAGGATTGCATGTCATTACAACATCGATTAGGGATTTACCGATACGGGGGGAAAAGTAATTAGCTGGGTATCCCGGAAAAACTTCATAGTTCCAAAGGCCAGGTGTTTGCATATGTGCGAGATCATCTTAACGTACGGATAAATGGCTGGACCGCAAAGTTCCTCTCAAAAGGAGGAAAGGAAGTTATGATTAAGTCAATCGCTCAAAAATTACCTACCTATGTGATGTCATGTTTCAAATCACAGAAACATCTACTAAAGAAGCTGGCCAGCGCAGTTGCGGATTTCAGGTGGAACTCTAGTTCCAGGTCCAAAAGAATTCATTGGGTTGCATGGGATCAGATGTGTCTACCAAAATATCGGGTGGTTTAGGTTTCAAAGACCTAGAGAAATATTATCAGGCATTATTGGCAAAAAAATTGTGGAGAATTCATCAGTATCTGCATTCACTGTTAGCCAAGACGTTACATGGGAGGTATTTTCGGGGGAAGTCTCCCTTTCAGGCAAAAAATCCAAACCAACCCTCTTATGGTTGGAGTAGTATATGGAGTGCCATTTCTAAATTTCAAAAAGGAACTAGAAGGGTAGTTGGCTCTGGCCATAAAATTAAAGTGTGGTCAGATAATTGGATACCAGACGATATCTCTCGTCCTCCTTGTGCAAGGGTAAATATTAAAAACATGATATGCATGTAGCCGATTTGTTGATTCCCAACACTAATATGTGGAATAGACCATTGGTGGAACAACTCATAGATCCATGTAATGTTGCAGTTGTATTAAGTATCAGGCCCTCGAGAGAGGAAAATGATGGTTTTTGTTGGCAATATACAAAATCTGGTGAATATACGGTCAAATATGGGTTCTTGATAGACACTAATGAGCTCTCCTTAGACTTAATTCAGGAACCGTCAGTTAACCCATTAAAGGACAAAATTTGGAGTGTATGTGCACCGACAAAGATGAAGATGTTTTTATGGCAAGTTGTTTCGGGCGCTGTCCTAATCAATGATCGACTAGAGTCAAGGAAAATCCGGGTGGATCCCTCTTGTTCGCAACGTGGTTTACAAGGCGAGTCGATCAATCATGTTCTTTTTACATGTCAACCTGCTAGGCAATGTTGGGCCTTAGCAAACATCTCATTCGAGAATGGAAATCCCCCTCGATGAGTTTGTTTGAAAAGTTGCACTACCTTTTTAACGAGAGGGGCATTATCGGTGTCTAGGGAAGAACCGATCTCTATTTTTGTTTGGCTAATTTGGTTCATTTGGAAAGCACGTAACGCGGTTGTATATCGAGGGAAGAAACAACTTCCACCGAATATTGTCCAACTAGCGCAGGCGGAATCTCGAGACTGGAGTTCAGCTACTCAGCGGTAACATGTTTCTGACCATCATAAAACGACGAATGAAAACATTGTGAGGAGTCCAAATATGATTTTTTGGGTAAATAACCCAGTAGGCTGTTATATTGATGGTTCATGGAAAAAAGAGAGTCGTACATGCGGTATAGGATGGGTATTGCAACTCCAGGACGACACGGTGGACATTTTGGGGATGAAAGCATACATGCGGTGTCAATCTCCTTTATACAATGAACTACATAGTTTACTCTGGGTAATGAACACATTGAAATCGAAAGGGAGATTTTGCGGTGTTTTCCTAACATATTCTATTGAGTTGACAAAAATGGTGCTTGCTCCTGCGGATTGGCCTGCTTTCACTGCAGAGCTACAAGAGTTTTCTACAATTCGAAGTCATTATGAAGATTTCCAGTTACTTCACCAGACACCGGTATTGAACTCACAAGCTAATTTGTTAGCTAAACGGTCACGGAATCGTAATGTTGTTTTTTCTTTTGTTGGTACTTCTTGACCTTATTGGTGTGTTAATTCACTCCATATATTCGCATAACCGATAAATAAATGAGTCCGTTCTTTCGTGAAATATATATATATATATATATATA
>OVBE01010527.1:0-14923 GCA_900406425.1 Iberis pinnata
CAACAAAGACTCTATCTCCTCGATATGGTTTTCGAGTCCAACTAAGCCTTTAGAATCATTTGATGTTGTAGAATCATTCAACCTTTTTGAAATATCAATGGCTATTTTTTCAGCTAGGAGTGCATCATTGCCCCTAAAGTAGGAAAGATCAATAGATCATTTAAATAGTTAGGAAATACTTACATGTATAATCTTTATATATTAAATACGAAGTAAAAAATATCGGTGGTTACATATTTTAGAGTTCAAGTTATGTTCGATAAGCTTTAGTAATTTTTGTTTACATCCCATATTGTTATTTTTAATATTTTTGATAAAGTAATTTTTAGTGAAATTACAATATAAAAGTAAGAATAAAAAGAAAGGTAAGGAATCACAATATAATAAACAGATAAAATTTTAAAATCAATTTATTTATTAATATAAATAAATGAAATTCTAAATTATAGAAGTTTACTCTAATTCATTTATTTTGTAGTAATTTTATAAAATTTATATATATGTGGGAAACAAACTAACCAATTGAGAGAATCATAACCGGCGATTTGGGCTAGTTCCTCCAAGGCTTGTTCCCATCTCTTTACTTCCATCTTAGTTTTTCCTCTGCAAGTTTTCTTAAAGACATCTCCAAAATATCCAATCTGTTTTCTAACATGAGTTGGTTCCACTTCATAGAAAACCACCATTGTTTCCTGATTATGTTTCTTCCTACACTTCATAATCTCCACCAACTCGTTAAGACACCATGTTGATGAAGCATAGTTCTTTGAGATCAAGACAATTGTAATCAATGATCCTCTTATTGCTTTTATAAGCTCAGGACCAATAGATTTATTCCTCTTTATATCATCATCTATAAAGACATCGATTCCTTTCTCTTTGAACTCTTTCAATAAGCACCCGAGCAAGCCTCTACGAACATCTTTCCCATGGAAGCTTGGGAAGACATCGTGATTACAGTCGCGAGACAAAGCAGAAAGAGCCATGAAAAGATTAGAGAGATGTATAGATTAGACACAAATGTATTCTCCACTTATATAAGGAAAGTGTATGATATTTCCATAAGGAAGTTTCATAGAATTTTCTGAAGATTAAGACATTTGAGGAAACTAAAGTCTATGAATGGTGACTTATTGTAGGCTGAGAAGGCTAGAACGTCGACTTGGAAAATCAATATCTCCATTTATGTTTGGCTCCACCATTGTTTTGTAAGTTTCTTAAAAGTCAAGAAACTTTATGGTCTTGAGATTATGCAACTTCTTATCTTTACGTTTCACTCTAAATTTTCAGACTTTCACAATTTAGATTGAAGTTATTTAAATTGTTACGAGAATGCATAGTCCTTAAGCTAATGCAACAAGATACATATCTCTAAGAAAATTGTTAAGAGAATGTATAATTCTTTAAATAATACTGCTTGAGCTTAAGTCACATATTAAGTCCTAAGAGCATCTCCATCAATGTATCTTAAGGGTTTCTTAAGAATAAAATATAATAAATTTTAAGAAACTTGGAGAGAGAAAGTTCTTAGTGAAGATGTTTAAGGATTGGTTTTTTAGGGTTTCTTGACACGTTGATCATTTTCATAGGTTCAAATATAATTTTGATTAAAAATATAAACAAAAACTAAAATTAAAATATAAATGATATTATTTTTAATGGGTATAAACTTTTATAGAGTTCTTAACTGATGGAGATGGTCTAATGCTTATACGTTTTATATATCTTAATTCATGGTTGGCGTAAAGCTAAAAAAGTAGAAGAAGCTCTTTGGACTATTCAAGAGATGAAAGGTCATGGATTTCATCCTTGTTATTAGTTACACGACGATTAAATCTTTTAAAGGAAATGGAAAGCTTGAAGCTTTGTGATCCAGATGTTCATACATATCATGTGTTGCTTAGATGTTGTTTAAAGAGAGGTGATGTAGTTGAAGTTGGGAGATTATTGAAAGAAATCGTGACTAAACATCATTTAAGTATTGATTAATCTGACTTATAATGGGTACAGTGTTGGAAATGAGATTGTAGATTAGAATTTCTTTGGTATCAATGAAGTTATTAACACATTGCATTACACATAATTGATCTTCATGGCTCTTCTTTATAAGAGTCTTAACTGTTAGGAATTTGAGAAAGAAAACTGCAATCCTTTATTTGATCTAATGAAAAAGAGTCTTATACCGATAGAACATGCTGTCAAATTTTATTAAGCCACAAAAGAATCTATAAGATTCTGCTAACAAATCTTGAAACTAATATACTAAAAGATTCAATCTTTTATCATTAAAAGCCTAAAAGAAAAAAAAAATTATAAGAAACAAAACCAAACAACAAAAAAAGAAGAAGATAAACATATTAAGAAGGGCAGCAACTTCCGAGAGTTGAAGACCATATTCTTTGAAATCCTTTCTTTTTACCTACACTTACTTGTAGAGTAGGCTTTACACTAACACAAGGCTTCCTTTTGACATTGTTTCTTCTTCTTACCTTTCCTGTCTGCATAGAAAGTTCTTTAATAATGATGTCTGCTTCTTTGGAAATACTTCCATCGTCTTCATCATTATACATGAGTGTTACACCATAGTCTGCTATACTCCAGTATGAACCAGTGATCTTGAACTGTAAGACAAGCTCACTGAACTTCACATCTGTTTCTATAAATATGGAAGATTCTTTGAAATACAAATGCTCTTCTGATCCCCCAATATATGGTAGATAACACTTGCAAAATCCATATCCAATATCAACACCATTATCATCAACTCCCCAAACACAACAAAAAAGCTCCTCGTTATTTATTGGGTCATAGACCTCATACTCCTCGGTACCATCTTCCTTGCCATGAAGTAGCAATAGACAAGCTTTAAATCTCAAGAATAATGGAAAAGGTCTCCGATCCTCCAAATTGATTGTTACTAAATCTCCATTCGCTTGATAATCAAAGTATCCAGGCAGTTCTTTACCAGGTAATAACGCACGCTTGCACTTTGAGATGAGTTCTTTAGCTTCTTGGCTTAGATTGAAACAATTACTAAAGTTCAGTTCAAGAAGACTTGACCAAGACAATATGGATGAAGGCACTTCTTCTATAGCAGTATTACTCAAAGTGAGATATACAATACTTGTAGATATCTCTGGAAACATTTTCAATTGAATACAGTCACGGAGATCAAGATAATGTAGAGATACCAGATTAATGTTGGTTGGAAGGATCTTAAGCTCAACGCATCCAGACAAGTGTAGTTCAGTGAGACTTTGGAGGTTCTGAATCGATGAAGGTACTTCTTCTATATCAGTATAACTCATCTCAAGTTTTGTAATCTTTGAAGAAACATCAGAAGAAGTTATCAACTTTGAACCCCAATGTTTTACCTTTGGACAATCTGATATTGAGAGTTTCTCTAACCTCTTGAGGCTCCAGATAGAGGAGGGAATAGCAACCAAACTCGTACATAAACTGAAATCCAACGTCTTGATATTAATGGCATTTCCAATAGAAGAAGGTATCTTTTTCAAGTTTTCGCAACCCCAGAGTTTTAATTTTTGGAGACTAGTGACCTCTCCAATAGTAGAAGGAATCTCCACCAGACTTGTGCACTGAGAAGCTATTAGTACCTCAAGCTTAGTGGCTTTAGACAGATTTGGTAACTTCTTGAGGTTATAGGAGCCATAAAGATCCATCTTCTTTAGATATGGAAGCGGCTGTACATATGAAATTATCAAGCAAAAGATGATCAAGTTTATGCACTGACATGAAATGGTAAAAACTGACTTACAATAGTTTCTTCCCAGAGGTTCTCAAGCTTGCTGTATTGCATCTTAAGTATGACAAGAAACTGAGGATTAAAGTGACGAGGCAACATAGTCATTGGATAATCATCCCATTGTAGGATTCTAAGTTTATTACCTCTAAAATTCAGACCTTGTGGTAACAGAATTTTAGCCTTGGTACACCAAGGAGTAGAATTCTCGAATCTTATGAATTGGAGTCCAGACATCCCTTCAAAGACTTTTTCGTCAATAACTATATCTCCCTTGATCTTTGATAAATTAAAATCTATTGCTCGAATAATTCCATTGCCCTGAAACAAGATTAGTGTTTAGTTAGACTCTGTTCGTTTGCGACATAACATATTTTCGTTTGGCAGTTGCTGCAACTCGAGCTTTTAGTCACTGGTTTAATCAACTACCAGTCGTGATTAGCGATTCAATTTTTTTTATCAGTGATGTTTTCAACGATTGGTCATCATGACCAGTTAGTACGACTGTCAAACGAACCGTAACCGCAATTGTGAAATCAAATTGTAAGCGACCAGTCGCGACCAACAATATCAAATTTCTGATATTTAAAATTTAATAGCTATCACTGGTTGGTATTGTTGATAGTTGTTGATAGCGATTTCGAAATGAACAAGATCTTATTTTCAAATCATTGGGAAATAAAAAGTTGTAGTGAGGAAAGAGTAGTATTTTACTTACTTTATTGGACGAGAGTACATCAGAAATCTCCTGAACATCCATCAAGAACTGACGTTTCCCTGGATTATCAGATTGTCTACGGACAATTTCTATAGCCAATTGCTCTAACAAATTATGAACCACCAAACGTTCCCGTTCATCTATAGATATAAAAGATCTATCGCATAACACTTTAACCCCATGCCTAACATTTAAACATCTTTCAACATATTCCTCCAAATCACTAATGCGAATATCTTTGAAAAAACAAGCTATATGAAGAAACAACTCTTGATCTTTATCACATAAAACATCATAGCTGAACCTCAGTACTTTCTCAATATCTCCATCAAGACTAGCTCTAAGCCTAGGCAATGCGTTTGTCCAATCATCTTTAGACATTCCACGCAGAGATGCACCAAAGACTTTGAGACCCAAAGGAAGTTTACCAGCAAGATCTGTAACTTCGACGACCATGTCTTCAAATTCCAATGATGGCGAATTTTTTTGAAAAGCTGATTGACAAAGGATTTGAAGAGCTTCGGATTGAGATGGAAAACCAACAGTGTAAACATGATTGATCTTATGTGCATTCAAAAGCCCTTTATTCTTTGTCGTGATGATAATCCTACTTTTAGAACCAAACCAACAATTTTTGTTACACATGGCTTCAAGTTGTATTAGCTCATCTACATCATCAAGAACAATAAGCACTTTCTTGTACTTTAGCCTTGATTCTACCGCATTCAAAGTATCAATTTTTAGATCTTCCTTTAACATTTGAGACAAAAGTTGTTCTTGCAGACGCAACTTGAAAGCGTGCTTGTCTTGATAGTTTTGTTCGAACTTTTCTTTGATACTCTCGATAAAAGCATGATGTGTGAAGTCACTAGAGAGCTTTCTATATAAAGCTCTAGCAATGGTGGTCTTACCAATCCCAGCAGGACCCCATATACCAACCATCCTGACTTCATCTGAGTCTAAACACAATAATGTGAAATCTTATTAAGCCACAATAAGAATCTATAAGATTCTGCTACCAAATCTTGAAACTAATATACTAAAAGATTCAATCTTTTATCATTAAAAGCCTAAAAGAAAAAAAAATTATAAGAAACAAAACCAAACAACAAAAAAGAAGAAGATAAACATATTAAGAAGGGTTGAAGACCATATTCTTTGAAATCCTTTCTTTTTACCTACACTTACTTGTAGAGTAGGCTCTACACGAACCCAAGGCTTCCTTTTGAAATTGTTTCTTCTTCTTACCCTTCCTGGCTGCATAGAAAGTTCTTTAATAATGATGTCTTTTTCTTTGTAAATACTTCCATCGTCTTCATCATTATACATGAGTGTTACACCATATTCTTCTATTCCCCAAAATGGACCAGTGATCTTGAACTGAAAGACAAGCTCACTGAATTTCACATCTGTTTCTATAGAGATGGAAGATTCTATGAAATACAAATGCTCTTCTGATCCAAGAACAAATGGTAGATGACACTTGCAAGATCCATATCCAATATCAACACCAATATCATCAACTCCCCAAACACAACAAGAAAGCTTCCTGTTATCATTCGGGTCTTTACATACTCCTCTGTACTCCTCGGTACGGAAAAGGCCTTTACGTAGCAATAGACAAGCTTTAAATCTCAAGAATAATGGAAAAGGTCTCTTATCCTCCAAATTGATTGTTAGTAAATCTCCTTTTGATGTGTGATCAAAGTATCCAGGCAGTTCTTTACCAGGTAATAACGCACGCTTGCACTTTGAGATGAGTTCTTTAGCTTCTTGGCTTAGATTGAAACAATCACAAAAGTTCACTTCAAGAAGACTTGACCAAGACAATATGGATGAAGGCACTTCTTTTATAGCAGTACCCCTCAAATTGAGATATACAATACTTGTAGATATCTCTGGAAACGTTTTCAATTGAGTGTCGTTTCTGAGATTAAGATAAGTTAGAGATTCCAGGTTGATGTTGGTTGGAAGTATCTTTAGCTTCTTACATCCATGCATACTTAGTTCAGTGAGACTTGAGAGGTTCTGAATCGATGAAGGGACTTCTTCTATTTCAGTATTGTCCAATAGCAACACTTCAATGCTGTCAGGAACATTTGGGAACACATTGAGGCTTTTACAATTATGCATGTAGAGTCTACGAAGACAAGATAAAGCAATGATTGATGAAGGAAACTCTTCAATCTCTGTATGACTCATATCAAGTACTGTAATCTTTGCAGATATATCACAAGAAGAAGTTATCAACTGTGAGCCCAAATGTTTTAGCTTGAAACAGTTTCGTATTCCCAGTCCCTTTAACCTCTTGAGGCTCCAAATAGAGGAGGGTAGTACAACCAAACTTATACACCATTCGAAATTCAACATCTCGATATTAATGGCATTCCCAATAGTAGAAGGGATATCCTTCAAGTTATAGCAATTACAAAGATTCAGTTCTTGGAGACTAGTGACCTCCCCAATAGTAGAAGGGATCTCCTTTAAGCCAAAGCAATTACTGAGTATCAGTTTTTGGAGACTAGTGACCTTCCCAATAGTAGAAGGGATCTCCACCAGACTTTTGCAGTTAGAAGCTATTAGTACCTCAAGATTAGTGGCTTTAGACAGATTTGGTAAGTTCCTGAGGTTAACGGAGCCATCAAGATCTATCTTCTTCAGATATGGGAGAGACTGTCGTGAACATATAAAATGATCAGTCAAAAGATGATCAAGTTTATGCATTGAAATAAAATGGTAAAAAATAACTTACGATAGGTTCTTTCCAAAGTTTCTTAAGCTTGCTGTTTCTCATCTCAAGTTTGACAAGAAACTGAGGATTAAACTCACGAGGCAACATTTTCATTGGACACTCATCCCATTGTAGGTATCTAAGTTTATCACCTCTAAACTTCAAACCTTGCGGTAACACAAGTTTAGCCTCGTCATCTAAATACCAAGGACTCTTGATTCTCATGAATTGGAGTCCAGACATCCCTTCAAAGGCTTTTTTGTGAACAAATACATCTCCCTTCATCATTGACAACCTAAAATTTATTCCTCGAATAGTTTTAGTGCCCTGAAAGAAGATTACGGTAATTGCCACAGTCACTTGCTTTTTCCAAAAACCATTCCCAACCAAAGATATCAAACTTTTGGTTTCTTTTGTTGTGACCAGTTGTTATGATTGCTAAACAAACAACTACATCGACTCTAAAGTAAATAAAATGTTAAATTAAATTTAAAAAATTTGAAAAAGTTAAAATAAATTCAAATAAAATATAATTGAATTATAATAACTTAAGTTAAGTTAAAAATTTATAAATAAATATATAAGAAAAATTAAATTTATTTTTTATAATTATAATTGATTATATATAATATAGATATATTTGTAAAGAATATTATTATTTTTTTAAATTCAAGTTTTAAATAATAAAACATAGCTGTTAATGGTTGCCACTTGCGACAGTTAAACGAACCAACAGTTTTGTAGCTAATAACTATTATAATTGGTTGCTATTGTTGATATGTGTTGATAGCAATTGCGTGACGAACAAAGTCTTATTTGCAAATCATGGGAAACAAAAGTTGTAGTAAGGAAAGATTAGTGTTAAACTTACTGTATTGGACGAGAGTACATCAGAAATCTCTTGAGCATCCACCAAGAACTGACGTTTCCCTGGATCATGTTCAGATTGTCTACGGACAATCTCTTTAACCAATTGCTCCAACAAATTATGAACCACCAAACATCCCCTTGCACTTTTAGATATAAAAGATCTATCGCATAACACTTCAAGCCCATGCATAACATTCAAACCACTCTCAAGACACTCTACCACATCACTAATGGGTCCATCTTTGAATAAACAAACTACATGAATAAACAAATATTGATCTTTGTAACACAAAGCATCATAGCTAAACCTCAATACTTCCTCAATTTTTCCATTAAGAGTAGTTCTAAGCCTAGGTAATGAGTTTTTCCACTTATCTTTGGACATTCCACGCAGAGATGCGCCAAAGACTTTGAGACCCAAAGGAAGGTTACCAGCAAGGTGTGTAACTTCGGCCACCATGTCTTTAAACTCAAATGGTGGCGAATTTTTTTGAAAAGCCGATTGACAAAAGATTTCAAGAGCTTCAGATTGAGATGGAAAACTAACATTGTAAACATGATTGATCCCATGTGCTTCGAAAAGATGTCTATCCTTTGTTGAGATAATAATCCTACTTTTAGGACCAAACCAACTAGTTTTGTTAGTCATGGCTTCAAGCTGTGTCAACTCATGAACGTCATCAAGAACAACAAGCACTTTTTTGTGCTTTAGCCTTGCTTCTACCGCATCCAAAGTATCAATTTTCAGATCTTTTTGATTAAAAATCTGAGACAAAAGTTGTTCTTGTAGATGCAACTTGAAAGCGTGCTCGTCTTGATAGTTTTGTTCAAGCTTTCCCTTGACACTGTCGATGAAAGCATGATGTGTGAACTGACTTTTGAACTTTTTATGTAAAACTCTTGCAATGGTGGTCTTGCCAATCCCAGAAGGACCCCATATACCAACCATCCTGACTTCATCTGAGTCTAAAGACAACAAATCCTCTACCTTCTTGATATGGTTTTCGATCCCAACTAAGCCTTCACAATCATTTGATGCTACAGAATCATTCAACGTTTTTGAAATATCAATGGCTATTCTTTCAGCTAGGAGTATATCACTGTCCATATCCCTAAAGTAGGAATACATCAGTTATATAGTTAGAAAAACATACATGTATAATTTTACATATTAAATACGATTTAAGTTTGTGACTAACTCAGATTTATAACCGGAGATCTGGGCTATTTCCTCCAAGGCTTGCTTCCATCTTTCAACTTCCTTCTCGGTTTTTCCTGTGCAAGTTTTCTTAAAGACATCTCCAAAATATCCAGACTGTTTTTTAACATGAGTTGGTTCCACTTCATAGAAAACCACCATTGTTATCTGATTTTGTTCCTTCCTACACTTCATAATCTCTACCAACTCGTTCAGACACCATGTTGATGAAGCATAGTTCTTTGAGATCAAGACAATTGCAATCACCGATCCTTTTATAGCTTTTATAAGCTCAGGACCAATAGACTTGTTCCTGTCCATATCATTGTCTATGAAGACATCGATCCCTTTCTCTTTGAACTCTTTGGATAAGCATCCATGCAAGCCTCTACGAACATCTTCCCCGTGAAAGCTCGGGAAGACATGGTGTTTACAGTCACTAGACAGAACAGAAAGAGCCATAAAACGAGCTGAGAGATGAAAAGTCTGTGTAAAGAAAAAGATAAGAATAGACACAAACGTGTTATCAATGTAGCCGCATATAAAAGGAAAGTAAAAATAAATAAATAAATAAAACATATAAAAGGAAAGTATGTGAACTCCATAAGGAAGATTCATTGATTTTTCCGAAGACTTAAAGACAATAATTGAGGAACACAAAAGTCTATTAAATGGTGACTTAATGCTGACCTGGAAAATCAATGACTTCAGCCAAAAATGTTGACTAAGTTTGGAAAGTCCATTGTTTGGAAGTTTCTAAGAATTAGGCATGTAACGTAGTTTCAAAAGTCCATTGGCATGTAACTAACAAAAAACAAAAGCATTTTCAGAGTTAATAGTAATACAATCATGGAGGTGCGATGCATAAAGATGTTCATTGTAACTCTAGAGTTGAATGATTCTAAAACGTTGAATGGAATCAATCAAGTTATAAAACACATTGTGTCACATTCTTGTTCATAATCGATGCCTCTTCTTTATAACAATCTTAATTACACTTACTTTTTGTTACTTGCTTCTTGCTCTCACTGTTCTTGTCTTCATATAAGTTCTGTTATTATAATATCTGTAGATTCTTTGTATTTAGCTTCATAGTAAATACTTCCATAGTCATCATCCAAGAGTGTTACACCACATTCTTCTATTCTCCAGTATTTACCAGTGATCTTGAACTCGAAGTCAAGCTCACTGAAATCCACAATTGTTTCTATAAGGATGGAAGGTTCTAAGAAATACAAATGCTCTTCCAATCCAAGTAAAGCTGGTAGATGATATTTGCAAGATCCAAATCCAACATCAAGACCATTATCATCAACTCCCCAAACACAACAAGAAAGCTTCTTGTTATTTGTCGGGTCATTATAAACCTCATACTTCTCGCTATCATCTTCTTCCTCTATAAACTCGCCATGAAGTAGCAATAGACAAACTTTAAATCTCAAGAATAATGGAAAAGATCTCTGATCCTCCAAATTGATTGTTAGTAAATCTCCTTTTGCTTTGTGATGAAAGTATCCAGGCATTTCTTTACCAGGTAAGAGTGCACGCTTGCAGTTTGAGATGAGTTCTTTAGCTTCTTGGTTTAGATGGAAACAATTACCAAAGTTAAGACATGTCTTTGGATTATTAGAGAAGCCATCTACGCTCTGCAACAACTCACATCCAGATACATCAAGAAATGTGACAAAATCTGGAAGTTGAGGCA
This sequence comes from Iberis pinnata, assembly GCA_900406425.1. Classification (NCBI taxonomy): domain Eukaryota; kingdom Viridiplantae; phylum Streptophyta; class Magnoliopsida; order Brassicales; family Brassicaceae; genus Iberis; species Iberis pinnata. The sequence goes on from OVBE01010527.1 coordinate 10,986, forward strand.
ATGATTCGAGATTGATGCAGCCATTGAGTTTAACACGTAATTGTCGACCTGCTCGAAGAGTCTCTGAAACACCACTTAAGGAATTTGTTTCTGTATTGCTCACGTTCAACTCTTCAAGACCAACATTAAACAAGCTTTTGCAATCTCCTAAGTTCAGTTCAAAAAGCCAGAACCAAGACCATATAGATGAAGGTACTTCTTCTATAGCATTATTATTCATATTGAGATATTGAATACTTGTAGATATCTCTGGAAACGTTTTCAATTAAGTGCAGAATCTGAGATCAAGAGAAGTTAAAGATTCAAGATTGATGTTGCTTGGAAGAATCTTAAGCTTCTGGGAGCTACACATGCTTAGTTCAGTGAGGCTTGTGAGGTTCTTGATTGATGAAGGGACTTCTTCTATTCCAGTCTGATGCAATTGTAACACTTCGATACTCTCAGGAACATCAGGAAACACTTTGAGGCTTTTACCATACATAGTTGAGAGTTTTCGAAGACAGGAGAAAGCCATAATTGATGAAGGAAACTCTTCAATATCTGTATTACTCATATCGAGTTCTGTAATCTTTGCAGATATATCAGAAGAAGTTGTTGTTATCAATTGTGAGCCTAAATGGTTTAGCTTTGGACATGCTGCAACTAAGAGTTTACTTAACTTCTTGAGACTCCATATTGAGGAAGGAAGACAAATCAAATTCTAACACATTTGAACATTCAATGTTTTGATGTTAATTGCATTTCCAATAGAAGAAGGGATCTCTATCAAGTTAACGCAACCAGGGAGAAGCAGTTCTTGAAGACTAGTGACCTCTCCAATAGTAGATGGAATATGTACTAGACTTGAGCAGAAAGCAGCTATTAGTACCTCGAGATTAGTGGCTTTAGCTAGATTTGGTAAGTTCTTGAGGTTACTGGAGCCATAAAGATCCATCTTCTTCAGACATGGAAGCGGCTGTACATATTAAATTATCCAAAAGATGTTCAAGTTAGATACATTTGGTTGGGTTAGGTATGGATTTAGTTTTTTTAATTCGTATTCCGGGTTGTTCTGGTCCGTTTATATAGGACATAAATTGTAATTATGTATATTTCGGTTCGGTTTTAGATCGGGTTTCGTTTATCTTATAAAACCCGACGTGGAACAAGATTTTTCGGTTCGGGTTATTTGGATAATTTAAATTTTTGATCTTGTACTTTGGATTTACGGTTGGGTTTTTCCGATAATATGGGTAATTCAAATAATTTAGTCCAAAACTCAATTAAAATATGAATTATCCAAACCAAAAATATGAAATATGCAACCAAAAATCTGTTTTACCTAAGGTAGCTATATATCTAAATACATTAGGATTTCATTTTGGGCTATTCGGGTAATTTAAAATTTTAATATTATATTTTGGATTTGTGGTTTGGGTTTTTCAGATAATATGGATAATTCAGGTAATTTGGATCCAAAACAGAAATAAAATCCGAATTATCCTAATTACACAAACCAAAAGTCCGAATTATCTTATCAAAAGTAGTTATGTATCTAAATACATTCGGATTTTGGTACGTGTTATTTGGTTAATTTGAATTTTTTATCTTGTATATTTTATTTGTAATTTAGGTTTTCGGGTCATATGAGAAATTTGGGTTTCCCTAATCAACCAAATTATCCAAACCAAAAATCTGGAATATGCAATTGAAAATTCGTATTATCTGATCAAAAGTATCTATATATATAAACACATTCGGTTTTTCAAGTATCCATTCGGATTTTGGTTCGGATATCCAAACTAAAAAATTCTAAAAACATTCGCATTATTTACAAATATGGTTCGATTTTGGTTCCATTTTGGGTGTCTAATAAAATGCACGGGTCTAAGATGAGCAAGTTGATAAATTGAAATTCCAAGAAATGAAATAATAAAAACTAACTTACAATTGGTTCTTCCCAGAGGTTCTCAAGCTTGCTGTCTTTCATCTCAAGTTTGACAAGAAACCGAGGATGAAACTCACGAGGCAACATCGTCACTGGACACTCATCCCATTGTAGGAATCTAAGTTTATTAGCATTAAACTTCAGACTTTGTGGTAACACAAGTTTAGCGTTGCTATCTAAATACCAAGGACTCTTGAATCTTATGAATTGGAGTCTAGACATCCCTTCAAAAGCTTTTTCGTCAACAACTATATCTCCATTGATCTGTGATAGATCAAAATCTATTCCTAGAATACTTTTAGTGCCCTGAAAGAGGATTAATATTTAGTTAATTTAAAAAAAAAAAAAAAAATTGGTTGTAGTGAGGAAAGATTAGTGTTGAACTTACTGTATTGTCTGAGAGTACATTATAAATTTCATGAGCATCCACCAGGAACTGACGATTTCCTGGCTCAGAAGCACATTGTCTGCGGACGATTTCTTTAGCCAATTGCTCCAACAAGTTATGAACCACCAACAATCCACATTCGTCTTTAGATATAAAACATCTATCAAACAACACTTTAAGCCCATGATCAACATTCAAACGACTCTCAACGCACTCCACTACATCACTAATGCATCCACCTTTGAAGAAACAAGCTATATGAAGAAACAATTCTTGATCTTTATAACATAAAGCATCATAACTGAATCGTAATACTTTCTCAATTTTCCCATCAAGACTAGTTCTAAGCCTAGGCAATGCATGTTTCCACTCATCTTCAGACATTCCACGCAGACTTGCACCAAAAACACTGAGACCTAAAGGAAGTTTACCAGCAAGGCGTGTAACTTCTATGGCCATGTCTTTAAACCCAAATGGTGGCAAATTTTGTCGAAAGGCTGATTGACAAAGGATTTCAAGAGCTTCAGATTCAGATGGGTGATCAACATTGTAAACATAATTTATCTCATGTGCTTTCAAAACATGTTTATCCATTGTTGTAACGATAATCCTACTTTTAGGACCAAACCAGCAAGTTTTGTTAGTCATAGCTTCAAGATGTGTTAAGTCATCTACATCATCAAGAACAATAAGCACTTTTTTGTGCTTTAGCCTTGCTTCTATCGCATCCAAAGTATCTATTTTCAGATCTTTTTGATTTAAAGCCTGAGACAAAAGTTGTTCTTGTAGATGCAATTTGAAAGCGGGCTCGTCTTGATAGTTTTTCTCGAACTTTCCCATGATATTGTTGATAAAAGCATGATGTGTGAACTGACTTTTGAGCTTTTTATGTAAAGCTCTTGCAATGGTGGTCTTGCCAATCCCAGCAGGACCCCATATACCAACCATCCTGACTTTATCTGAGTCTAAACACAACAAAGACTCTATCTTCTCGATATGGTTTTTAATCCCAACTAAGCCTTTAGAATCATTTGATGTTGTGGAATCATTCAACATGTTCGAAATATCAATGGCTATTCTTTCAGCTAGGAGTGCATCATTGCGCCTAAAGTAGGAAAGATCAATAGATCATTTAAAAGTACAATTTATATATATTAAATATGAAGTAAACATATTTTACGTGTTGATTCAACAATTTGAATTTATAAAAAAAATTTATAAAAAGAAATTATTTAGGAATTATGCGATGATAGTAAATATTAATTAAATAAACTTATTTATTTGTGATATACTTAAATCTATGAACTATATAACTAGTATATGTTTTAAATGTGCATATCAAATAAAATATTTAATTTTTTCTTTTTTTTTAATAGATTTTGCGCTTAAATTATATCTTGATGACAAACCATATTTTCGTACACGATTTATAAATTTTCTATCGGTATGTATCTAAACATTTTATTGTAACCGATCTATTTTTTTAATTTTTTTAATATCGATGGTTACATATTTTAGAGTTTAAGTTATGTTCGATAAGCTTTAGTAATTTTGTTTACATCCCATTTGTTATTTTTAATATTTTTGATAAAGTAATTTTTAGTGAAATTACAATATAAAAGT
>OVBE01010528.1:0-14923 GCA_900406425.1 Iberis pinnata
ATATATATATATATATATATATATATATGCTACATAACAAAGATGATGTTTTGGAGAAGTTGGTAAAATATAAATACGAACTTGAAAATGAACTAAACAAAACCATAAAAATGGTCAGGAGTGATAGAAAAGAAGAATATCATGAACTTTTCATTGCATTTTGTCAAGAATATTGCATTATCCATCACACAAGTGCTCCTTACTCATATGAATCTGACAGAGTTATGGAAAAAAAAATTGAACTCTTAATGAAATGATGAATGAAATGTTCTAGATAATTTGGTTAGCAAGAACATGTGGGGGGGGGGGGGGGGGNATACTACAAAACTTTACGGGTAATACTCCTTATGAACTTTGGAAAGATACTACACCATCTATTATGCAAATTCATACACAAGAGATAACTAATTTACTTTAAGAATGTAAATCACTAGGGTGTAAATGAACTTTCAAAACCAAACTAAAAACCGATAACTTAGTAGATAAGTACACTGCTAAGCTTGTGGTACAAAGATTACGTCAAAAAGGGGGCATGTATTTCTTTTACACTTATTCTCTAGTAACTATAATAACTTTAATTAGAATGCTAATAAGAATCGCAACATTAAGGAACCTAGAAATACATCAAATGGATGTAAAAAATGCTTTTCTAAACGGTGTTTTAGAGAAAATATACATGAAACAACCTAAAGAATATGTTATATTTGGAAAAAAAAACATAGTTAGTAGACTAATAAATTCATTCTTTGGGCTTACACAAGCACATAAATAATGGAATGAAATTTTCAAAAATGTTATGATGTCCAATGGTTTCAGTATTAATGAATATGACCAATGCATTTGTATAAAATAAACCAATAAGGTATATTTTGTTAAGTTTAAACATCAATGTTATGCTCATTATTGGAAACAATAAAGACATAAGCAATCAAACTAAGAACATGCTTTGAGAAAAGTATGACATGAAAGAAATTAAAATTGTTAGAAACTTTGAATGAATCATATTGTCTCAAACTAATTAAGTTAAAAAGGTACTTGAGAGATTCCAAAACTACTCAATTGGGACCACAAAAACTCCACTAATACTCAACTTCACTTGATCAAAAATTCAGGTGAAGCGGTGTTACAAATGGAATATGAAAGGGTGATTGAATGTCTAATGTGCTTAATTAATTGTACCCGACCCGATTTAGAGTACTTAGTAAATGGGCTTAGTCTCTAAACCAATAATCCTTGACATAAATACGAGAAAGCTATAACTAGAGTGCTGAAATAATGTATATAGCTAGAGTGTTGAACTACTTACATTACACTAAATATTATGGTATGTACTATGGTAAAGAACCAACTGTTTTAAAAGGGTAGAGTGATGCAAACAAGATTTCCAACTCGAAAATCTCAAAAACCATGAGTTGATATATCACTACTCTTGCTGGTGTAACAATTTCTTGGGAATATTCTACACATAAATTGTTAGCTAGATCGACTATGGAATCGGAGTTCATAGCTTTAGAAAAAATTGTAGAGAAAGCAAAATGGCTTTGAAAATTCTTGGAAGATATGCATATGTGGGAAAAACTAGTGCCATCATTACGAGTACTTTGTAATAGTTATTCAAATATAGCTCATGCATTGAGTAACCTATATAATGGCAAGTCTCGTCATATAAGGCGATGACATAAAACCATTAGAACTTTGATCTCAAGTGGTGTAATCGCAATCGCTATATATCAAATTCGTAGACAACCTAGCAATCCATTTATTACTAAAGTTTTGTCACAAGATCGAGTTGTTAAATAATTAAGAAGAATGAGGTTAATGCCTACAACTTAAAAGAGAATGTTTGATAAATACCTCACATACATTACTAGAAATCCTAAGAAGTAGGTTCAAAAGGATAACTAAATTAAATCATATATTATAAAAATAATTAACTGTGATACTTACGTTTCTACCCAATTCCTAGGATGTTAAACAATGTAAACATGTATGTAATATGATTAAGCGTTAGATTTTAATGATTCCATAGCTTGCAAAAGTGGAGTAGAACATAATATTTTTGAAAAGAACGTATGGTAGATAACCTTGTGACTGTAAAACTAGGTTGTTTAGAGGAGAAGGAAAGCGAGACTATATTCTCCAAGTTGACTAATAAAAAACCATACATTTTCAAAGCCAAAATGAACATTATAAAACTTAAATCTATGAAAAATGGGCTGGGTTACAGTTGTTATCTTGGGTCACATAGAAGCTCAAGTGATTTAGAAAATCATTATCACCTTTGGATCCGGTTAAGTAAGCCTGACGTATATTAATAATGAGTTGTGCAAAGATCAAATGCTACCTAGTCAAACACAACTAAAGGTGATATGACTTTTTAACCTCCACACCTTTTCTAGAAGACAGTAAGGAGGAACAACAGAGATTCTATTTCCTTTTGAGATTTCAAGATTTGGTTTTTCTGTGCCATTTAAGAGGGTTGTGTTGGTTGCCTCAGATAGTATAGTTGTTCACTGGATGAACAGTTTGAAGATTATGATTCCTCTAGCATAGCCGAAAGATGAATCTTGAGGTTGTTTGAATCAAATGGACATCCAACTTCTTTCTATGAGTTTGGGAATCTTGTTTGCAGTCTTGGTCCAAGAGGCGGTGGAAGACAATTTTTGTCTGTGATTTAGGGTTATGTTTTCATAAATTTCAATCTAATGATGTTGGCCGTGGGGATCTTCAACCGTTGGTGTAATACTGGGGGTGATTGGTGGAGTAATTTTAAGGGCTGTAAAGACTGTAATTAATTTTAAAAGTCTTAACAGTCTTTAATTACACAATCATGGCCATGTTCATTTGCCAGTCGCTAGCGGCAGCGATTAAAATTGTGTTCGTTTGTCAGTCGCTGGTCCAGCGACTAATCGCTGCGATTAGTCGCTGCGAGCAGTGATTAAAAATTTTAGTCGCCAAATTTTCTAGCGTGTCAAAATAGATTCAGCGACTTGCTAATCGCTGCCGCTAGCGACTGACAAACGAACATATCTAGCGACTGATAACAGCTACAGCTAATCGCTGCCACTAGCGACTGACAAACGAACATGGCCATACTTTAGACTGTAATTTCTTTAAAAAAGTATCTACAACCACTTTTATTTAGTAACTGTTTTTTATTTCTTATTTCTTAAAGTCACGTAAGAGAGACTGTGGAGAAAATAACAAAGAACTAATATTTCTTTCTTTTATTATTTTTTCTCCAAAATTTTAGAAGTCATTTATATATTTATATATAATGCAAAATTTAAAAATTTAAGTTCGATGATGATTATTTTTTTATTCTCTTAAGTTACCATTTTGTTAACATTATAATCATTCTTTTTATTTTTATTTTTTTCTAAAATTCATATAAATTAGAAATAAAATTAAAAACTAAATAAAACACTAATATAATGATAAATATTTTTTTGAAAAGTAAAATATTTTTAAATTTTAGTTTATAAATTCTATTGTTTTTAAAATGAAAGTTACAGTTTTTAGTTACCAATCAAACTTTATTTTTCATAAAAAGTAAAAGTTACACAGTTTACAACTAGTTACCTACAGTTATAATTCTTACCAATCAGCCCCATGGGCATGGCGTTGTAGATAAATTTAAAGCCACAAATGGATACTCCCAATGGAATGATTGTCTCTGACGTCTACCCCCTACTTTTCATGGTATGTTTTATCCCTTTGTTTTTCTTTGATTGTAATTTTACATCGTCTTTCATCGTTACAGAAAAGTTTTGGCCGCCTGTCCACCATGTAAATTGAGATTCGATTCCCCAAGAAATTTGTAGCATATAATCCTCCTCATAAAACATTGTTACACCTATAAAGAGTTAAATAATTTGGTTAATCAGTAGATAGATACGAACATGGTCTTGCAGTTGGGTAAAGATTTTGTGGACGTATAAGAATCGGTCTAAACAGTGTTCAAAAATCTTTATAGTGGGTGGCTAGATGCCTATTAACTCTCAAGTGGTTCAATTTTAGTATATCAGTTATTTAAATAGGAAAGATGTCCTAGTTGGTTAAAATAGGAATAAATCGGCCAAATGGTTTAACGCCTAATAATTTATTTTAAGTTTTTCGGGTTTAGTTTGATGGTTTCCTCAATAAAAAGATATTAAACAAGATAATAATAGTTTTGACCTTTTTGAGTACTAAATTAGGGACTTTTAATTTTTAAATTTTTTGTGCAGTTGTCGATTGTGTTCCTTCATTTTAAAAGTGCACACCTTTGTGACTCGTGAGTCATCTTGTTATCCTCTCAACTTTTATTTCTCTAAATAGTTATCATGTTGGATTATCGTATATATGTATTCATAGATTTTGAGGTGAACTTGATTTTTAGGTGGAAACTATAATTGAAAAACTTTTACTTACCTCTAATTGATACTGATGCATATCATCTCTATTATTTAACAATAATTTTTCTTTGATCACATGTTCATACTTATAAGATTCCATTTTCTCTTCACAAGCCTCATTTACAGTTTCCAAACTTCTTTTTTCTCTCCCCAATACCACTACTTGGTATTTATGACTTTGTAATTGTGTGATTTTATGTATGTTTTTGACAAGCATAGTGTTTGTATGATATGTGGTATGATTACGTATGTTTCTAAATGGTTGTTTATAACTGCTTGTACTCATGGCTTCAAAACTCAAACTCGTGGCTTCTCTAACAACACTATCACTTAAGAGAAACTCTAATGATATTTGATGAGAATATTAAATTTGTATGATCCAAAGAATGATGATAAATTTCAATGCAAACTATGTTTAAAAGATGTCAAGAAGAGTGTATCATATTAAAGAGCATATTGCTGTTATATCTGAAAAGTTTCAATATGTCCAAAGTCATTGAAAGATTATCAAGTTAAGTGAGAAATGCAATAATAGAAGCAAGAGAAAAAAGGTGGCAAAAAAAAAAAAAAAATGAAGCTGATATGTAAAGAGATGAAGTGAAAACAAATAAATAGCTTGAACACCGGAACTCAAAATCCAATAACATTCAGGATCCTATGGATAGTTTGCAATAACTATTCATCTTAAAGCTATTCTTGGATGCAAAAAATACAACAAAACATCAATGATGTGCTCTACAAGAAAAAAATTCATACAATGCATCAGTATTGTGCAATATATATATGTAGGGACGAACCCATGTATTACTATATGGGTTGAGTTGATACCCTTAATATTTTTAAAATATTATTGGTGAGTTTATCTTTTAATGACACACAACATAATTGGTAAGGAAAAGGAGTTGAATACTTTTAATTTTGTATCCAAGTTCACCTCTCAATAATGAACATATAACCGAATTGACGAAACATATGTTTGGTTAGGCATATTTTTTGTGACAAGTTACGCGTGATATTTTATTAGTATATGTTATTTCTTGTGACATGAAATGCTAAAGGACCAAAATAGAATTGGCGTAGGTATGTCATCAGTCGAAGGCTTGTAGCAGGCCGACGCTACGATTAGGTTTTAGGGATTCGGCCCACAAGCTATTGTACATGCCATCTAAGAAAATAAAATTATTTTAGGTTTTCCTAACGGAATTGGATACTAAAACTTATATAAAGAGGTGTACGGAATTGTAATTCTTTACCATATCTATTGAATTTTAAAATTGGTTTGTTTGAATATTTTTTAATAAAATAACGCTTTATTAGCTTAAGAAATATTCTCAAATCTTCCTTGGTTCATGTCCCAACTTGACATCTCCTTATATTGAATTCTAATTCATATTCATGACTTAGCTACGAAAACTCACAAAATAGGAAAACATATAAGTTTAGATATCTCATATTTAAATAACTCCTAAATATATTATCTAACCTAATCTCATATACTCCTTATCTTCTTTTAACCTAAATTTTTTCTTCAAGCTTAAGTCAACATCCTCCCCCTTAAACTTGAACTTATCTTTTAACACTTCTTGAACTCCAACAAGATATCCCTTCTCCTTGAATATAATTCTACCAAGTGCTTTGGTTAACATATTGTCCTTTTGCTCATTCTCTGTTACGTGTTCAAGATCGGCCAACTCATTTTCAACACATTCCCTAATGACGTGATATCTCTTATGAATGTGCTTACTTCTTCCGTGAAATATGTTGATACCGGGTTTTTCACCCAATGAGAAGCCCATTTCCGTTAAAGGCCCATTTCGTTAGAAGGAAGCTAGAAGTCGACGAGCTGAGCTTCGAGAAGATAATGAAAGTTTGAGAGAATATCAAGCTCTATCCATGGCGGATAAAGATCAAGAACAAGAGAGAGAGAGAGAGTGAGAAAGCGAGTTTGAGAGAAAAGTAAATCGAAAATCTTTCTTCCTTAATTTTGGAAACGGGACGCATACAATATTTAAACAGGTGATCCTAGACAAACCTAGGATCGCCCTTAAAATGGTAAAGAAAAGTTACATAAGNAAGTAAATCGAAAATCTTTCTTCCTTAATTTTGGAAACGGGACGCATACAATATTTAAATAGGTGATCCTAGACAAACCTAGGATCGCCCTTAAAATGGTAAAGAAAAGTTACATAAGCTGAAAATATGGGTAAAAGCATAAATAAGCTCGAAACCGCGTGTACAGACCAGAAGGGTACCATTTGGACACGTGTATCAGATGAACCTAGATGCAAAAGTGGACTCTCGGCCAAAGTTTGATCAACAACTATATTTCGACTTCTAGAAGCATCCTTATCCAAAAAAGCTCGAGCAAGTCCGGTTTAGGCACTAGACCATTGGTTTTGTCCGTGAATCCCTTTTTGCTAAGTTTCTCGATGGCTATCGTGGGACAATGCAGATCGTTGGTTCAATACTCTGTACTGCGACTCAATTCTGCGCACTGTTCTACTTTGGTCTATCCTTCATTCGATAGCTCGATCCTCTGCATTGTTGGCTTGATCCTCCGCATGGTCTGGCTTGATAATACGCGTGACCCGAAAACTTGTGTTCCACGTTTCTGCCTTCCTACACATGCTAACTCACCCGGATGCATGTTTTGCTTCCCGGCTCGATGCTTTGCGCATGGTTGGCCCGTTTTTGCGCATGGTTGTCGAGTCTTAATCAGACTTGGCCTAGTTTAAGGCCAAGTCGTATTTTCTCCATTTCTTTTGGCCTTTCCCAATGTTTTCCAATCCTTATATACTTCTGAACCTTTTCTTTACCATTTCTTATGTCTTGGTCGATGATGCCTAAAACTTAACACTTTCCCTCTAGTTTGGCCGAGGTGATTGGCCAAACCTGGACCCATGAAGACCAAGCCTCATTGAAACCTTTAGAGAGAAACCCACTTGGGATAAAACTCCCTAAAGGAAAAAGAGTACTAGGCTCCACGGTTAGGGTATTTAATCCTTGATAATGCTTGTGAGCCCAAGTCTTCCATGAATGGACTCACAAACTTTGATGTTGGCTACTTCACGGTAGTATGATTCCTTCTTCCACTGCTTCTCTCACTTTCTGGCAGTCCTCGATATGCTTAGTCCTCTTGTGGAAGATTTTTTTTTGATGCGATGTGAATGGCCGCTTGGTTGTCACAATTTATAGTGATTGGCTCGTGTGTCTCGATCCCCAAATCCTTTAATAAGTCTTTTAGCCATATTAGTTCATTAGTCAGCTACCTCATGGCCCGGTATTATGCTATGATGCTTGAGCGTGAAAAAATATGTTGCTTCTTGCTCCTCCATGTTACTAGGTTGCCTCCTATGAAAGTGCAATACCCGATTGTAGACTTCCTATCATTCTGATCTCCAGCCCTATCAGCATCGCAGTAGCCTACTATCTCAGTGTTGTTGTTTTGTCCCATCCAAACACCTTGGCCGGGGGCTCCCTTAAGGTACCTCAAGATCCGATCAATCATGTTCCAATGGTGCACCTTAGGACTTTGCATGTGTTGTGATACTTGGTTCACGGAGAAACATATATCAGGCTATGTGATTGTCAAATATATCAACTTACCAACAAGTCTTATATATTGATGTTGATCTCCGAAAGGTTATCTTCAATCTCCCCTTCTCTTAAGGTCTTGTAGCCTTCTTCAAGGGGAATTTTTAATGGTTTGGCTCCAAGCTTCCATATTTCCTTAAGAAGGTCTAATGTATATTTCCTTTGAGACAAGAACAAACCATTAGATGTTCTACAAACTTCAATGCCAAGAAAATTTTTTTGATCTCACGAAGGTCCTTTATATCAAAGACAGATTTAAGGTAGTCCTTGGTGTTTTGAATTTCTACCTTGTCATCCCCTGTGATGATTATATCATCAACATATATAAGGATGACTACTCTAACTTTTTGGCTATGAAGTGTAAACAAGGTATGGTCTCCTTCGGATTTGGTGAATCCTCTAATGATAAGTGTAAAACTTATCTTGTAATACCATGCTCTAGGGGATTGTTTAAGTCCATAGATTGCCTTTTTAAGCCAAAGAACCTTTCCTTGGCTTATTGACATCTCAAGACCCGACGATGGTCGCATGTACACCATGGAGATTGAGTAGTAGACAAAGATCTTGTGTTGTTCTCTCCTTTCACTCAAAACAGTGGGATCAAGAGTGAAATGTTAAAGCATCTCTAGTTCGTCCCATAGTGCCCTATACTTTCCGAAATAGGTGTTGAACTCCATATGATCTTTCTTGATCTCGCTAATATCTTTCTTTACCTTGTACACTCGGCTAAGGTTAGAGACATTCCCAAAGACCTTTTAAAGATTTTCCCATAGCTTTTTGGGAGTCTCACAGTAAGAGTATACTTCGAGTAAAGACAGATCCAAAGAGGTTTGCATGAGTCCAATGACCATTTGGTCATCTTGGAGCCACTTGTCTTCCTCGGTGGTATCTTCATCTTCTTCCTCGTCTTCGGCTGCTTCCTTAGGATCACCTTCTTCTTCTCCATCTTTGGAGTCATCTTTTGCCGTATCCTACTTGGGATCTTTCTTATTCTTCAAGGTTGGGCCAGTCTTTACAATATGGTTTCACAAGCCCTTCCCTTCGAGAAATATCTTGATGGTTCTTGCCCACAAGAGGTAGTTGATTCCTTTAAGAACCATGGGTACATTTTTCTGAATATCTATGAGATTTTGAACAAAATGACTGAGAGAGATTGAAAACGAATTGAGATTTAGAGTGAAAAGACTAAGAGAATGAGAGTTTAACAGGAAGTATGAATGGTGAAGGAGCTTTTCGCTTTGAAACCATGAAAGTTTGAGAGAATATGAAGCTCTATACATGTTGGAAAAAGATCAAGAACAGGAGAGAGAGAGAGAGAGAGAGAGAGAGAGTGAGAATGCGATTTTGAGATAAAAGTAAAGAGGAAATCTTTCTTCCTTAATTTTCGAAATGCGACGATACAATGTTTAAATAGGTGATCCTGGACAAACCTAGGATAGCCCTTAAAATGGTAAAGAAAAGCTACATAAGGTGAAAATATGGGTAAAAGCAAAAAGCAGCTCGAAACCGCGTGTACGGACCAGGAGGGGACCATTTGGACGCGTGTCTCGGATGAACCTAGACGCAAAAGGGAACTCTCAGCCAAAGTGTGATCAACGACTGTATTTTGACTTCTAGAAGCATCCTAATCCAAAATAGCCCGAGCAAGTCCGGTTTGGTCAATAGACCATTGGTTTTGGCCGAGAATCCCTTTTCGCTAAGTTTCTCGATGGCTATCGTGGGAAAATGTGCATCTTTGGCTCAATACTATGTACCGCGGCTCAATTCGGCCCATTGTTCTGCTTCGAGTCAATCCTTCATCCGATAGCTTGATCCTCTGCATTATTGGCTTGATCCTCTGCATGGTCTGGCTCGATAATGCGCATTGTCCACTAAGCCAATTATCTGTTCACGCGCATGGCCCGATAACTTGCGTTCCATGTTTCTGCCTTCTTGAACATGCTAACTCGCCCAGATGCATGTTTTGCTTCCCGGCTCAATGCTTTGCGGATGGTTGGCCCTTTTTGCGCATCGTTGCCGAGTCTTAATCCGACTTGGCTTAGTTTAAGGCCAAGTCGTATTTTCTCCATTTCTTTTGTCCTTTCCCACTTTCTACCAATCCTTATATACTCCTGAACATTTTCTTTACTATTTCTTAAGTCTTGGTCGATGATGCCCAAAACTTAACAGACAGTTCGACACACATCAGAAGCCCAACTTTCTTAATTGTAAAATTAGGGTTAACTCATGTGTTTTTGTATAAATACGTGTGTAATCATTCTTCTTGAATATTAATAAACTCTTGAGATCACCTAGCAGCCCACAAGATCATAGTTTAACCTAATTTTTAAACCTTGAGTCAATAATTGGCGCTGTCTGCGTGGATTTAGTTGCCACAATTCACATCCTTTTTATCGCAGGAAAACACCAGAATCTAGGGAGATGAACGTCGATGGAAAAACCGAAAATAATCAAGATGATTCTGCTAATCCATCAACAAACCAAAAACACGACATCACCGCACAAAAATGGATAAGGGGATCAGAGAAACCAACCAGAAGACATGGAGACAGACGGGGAATACGATATTCCCGACATCACCATGCAGGATATGTGGAACCTCCTAAATGAACAAAGAGAAGAAACAAACAAACTCAGAGCCGAATCTCAAAATCTCAAGGCGCAGATCGACGGAGTGCTTAGCCTAACGCCAGAAACCGCGCCAAGAAATCGTAGTCGACTTGATCCTATCATTTTGCTAAGATTATGTGAGATAATAGAAGCCGACAAGCTACAACATATTCAAAACCAGCTCAAAATCATGAGCTCGCAGGTACACCAGGCGACCAGCTCAGCCCCCGACTCGTGAAAGCCATTGAAGAGACACAAATGACACCGTTCACCAAGAGAATCACCGATGTCCCAGTGGGGCACTCCGCCAAAATAAAATTTGCAGGATACAACGATAGAGGAGACCCTGTGCAATACCTAACAGCCTGGAAAATCGCCATGGCACAAGCGCAATTCACCCCGGAGGAGAGAGACGCAGGGCCATGTCAGCTATTCATTGAAAACCTATCATGATTAGCTATGGATTGATTCTCTCGCATGGAACTAGGTTCCATCGACAACTTTCAGCAACTATCAACAGTATCCATAAAATACTATTCGATGTTCGTTGCTAAAAAACCCATGAAAACCGACCTCTGGACGCTATCCAGCAGAAAAAGCGCCACTGTGAGACTTCCTCGATAAATGTAAAGAGGTCATCACTCGAATAGTAATAAATGACGGAGGAGCAATCTCCGCACTGAGAAACAATCTCTGGTATAATTCTAGGTTCAAGGATGAACTACTCATTAACCCACCACAAACACTGGAAGACGCGTTCCCCAAGGGCAATAATTTCGTCGAGATGGAGGAAGAGTATGCAGCAATGTCCAAAAGGCACCAAGCAACCAAACCAAGCAAAGAAAGAGACGAGTCCCAACGAGAACCCAGGAAGCACTACACAAGGGACTGAAGAGGTCGCGCGACCTACGCAACTACTGAAAGTGGAAAGCCACCAGATCAGCCCCCACCTGTCAATGACGACCCGAAGGCATACTGTGACTTCCACGAGCGTAACGGGCACCGAATAGCAGACAGTCTTAGTCCATCCTCCTGAAGAAGTTCCAAGACGGAGAAATCGATACCAGCAGGACAAGGAATAACGACAAAAGGCGTACTGGAAAATCAAGGTTTAGCTCGTCCTTGAGGTTAAGGGCACAACCCCAAGTTAGCGCATTTAGAGAAAAAAGTTCCCACACTATTGACGACATGACGCCTCTACCCGAACCAGAGATTGGATCCCAGAAAATGGACTCGACACCCGAGCAACCGAGGGCTCGGTGCCGAGAAGACGAGTCAACATAATAATGGGCGGACTGCTGTCATGTAACCATTCAGTAAAGTCAATAAGATCTAGGAGAAACGGTTTGTAACTGCTCACAAGGAGCAAGCCAATATCATACGCACCTCCCCCCATTGGAGTTTGGCGTCACCAACCTAAGAGGACTCAGCCAGCCTCATAACGATTTCCTAGTCATCGAACTGGTCATCGCTAACACATAAGTGACAAAAATTTTAATTGATACAGGTAGTTCGGTCGACATCATCTTTAAAGACACACTCAAGAATATAGAGGTTGAAAGCGAACTAATAAAGGCCGGAAGCAAAACGCTAACAAGTTTCAGTGGCAAAAAATCCCGTTCCGCATGGACCATCAAGCTACCAATCCAGGTTGGATGCCTAACCCAAATGGTCAAGTTCATAGTGATGGATAAACGATTTACTTTCAACGCAATTCTCGGCATACCCTGGCTCTACTATATGAAGGCCGCAATATCTACTTATCACCAATGCATTAAGTTTCCAACTAACAGGGGGACCTAGATGATAAGAGGGAGCCAACGTGTAGCTCAACCCTGCTTCCTTACAAAACATCGGATGAGAACACTGCAGGTATCAGGGGAACCCTCCGATATTCAAATGACATACACATCGGCACCCAAACTGGATAAGGTCGAATAAATTGCCATCCACGATGAACACCTAGACCGAACCACCAGAGTAGGGAAAGAAGTCATCCAGACATAAAGAAAGAACTAATCTCCTTGATAAAAGAGACCGTCGACACTTTCGGTGGTCCATAGAAGATATGAAGCGAATTGATCCAGCCATTACTTCCCACCAGCTAAACGTAGACCCAACCTACAAACCGATAAAGCAGAAATGACACAAACTCGGTGTGGAACATTCCCAAGCGGTGAACAACGAGGGAGAAAAAGTCTTAAACACAAGATCAATTGCCAAAGTAAAGTATCCATATTGGCTAGCCAATCCCGTTGTTGTAAAGAAAAAGAATGGCAAATGGCGAGTATGCATAGATTTCACCGACCTAAACAAAGCATGTCCGAAGGATAGCTTCCCTCTACCTCACATAGACAAGCTCGTCGAAGCAACCGCCGAGAACGAGTTGCTATCATTCATGGACGCGTTCTCAGGATACAATCAGATAATAATGCATCCAGCAGATCAGGAAAAGACCGCATTCATGACAGATAAAGGGACATACTATTATAAGGTGATGCCCTTCAGATTAAAAAATGCAGAAGCCACCTATCAGTGTCTGGCAAATAAAAATGTTGCCGATGAACTCAGAAGGAATATGGAAGTATAGATCGACGATATTCTAGTGAAATCAGCTGAAGCAAGGGATCACATGAGACATCTGGAGAAATGTTTCAAAACACTCAATCTATACAAAATGAAGCTTAACCCGGCGAAGTGCACCTTTGGGGTAACATCAGGAGAACTTCTTAGTTATGTCGTAACGAAAAGAGGAATTAAAGCAAACCCGAAAGAGATCTTCGCTATCCTTTACTTACCACCACCAAGAACCAAGAAGGAAGTACAAAACCTAACAGGACAAATTACCGCACTCAACATGTTCATCTCGAGATCAATCGACAAAAGCCTACCCTTCTACCAAATCCTTAAGGGAAACAAAAGCTTCGAGTGGGATCAAAAGTGCAAAGACGCCTTTGTCGAACTCAAAAAAATCTCACAACTCCCCCCGTCCTCGCCAAACCCGAAGAAGGAGAAATCTTCTACCTTTGTGTTGCAGTGTCTGAGGTGGCCATCAACGATGTTCTAGTACGAGAAGATCTAGGAGAGCAGAAACCTATTTTCTACACAAGCAAGTCACTGAACGGAGCCAAGACGCGATACCCTACCATCTAGAAAAACGCATTCGCAGTAATATCAACATCTAAGAAGCTTCAACCATTCATCCAGTCACACACCATAGTCGTACTCACCACTCAACCTCTTGGACAAACGGCACGCCCTGGCTAGAAAACGTGAATGTCCAATCCTTCTGTGGCTTACGGTGATTTTCAGCCTGAGAGTTCTCCGCTTCAGCAGTCTGGGAACGCTCTCATCAATAGGATCACACTCCAAATCCCTTGAACCGCCACCCATCTCTAACTCATCTTCCTTTTCCTCATCATCATCATCATCGCCACCAAGAAGACCCTCAACTTCTCGGGAAAAATTCTCAAGCTTACTATCTCCGAGACCCATGTCTATGTTCATCTCATCGAGTATTTGAGAGACTGTCAGCCCATCACCTGGAGCTATGGTGGGCGGAATGGTGGCAGAATGATCAACAGGAGGATTCTCCCCATCAGTTTAATGTTCCCCAGTGGGAACATTATCGCCTAACGTGTGCTCCTCAACATGAGAGTTACTATATGAGAGGAATATCAAGAACGTTAGAGAGAAAGGGGAAGAGAAGAGAGAAAAACCTAAGATAGATTAAGAGAGATTGAGAAGTTGTTTGCAGATAAATTGAGAAACAGAGAAATAAATAGAGAGATAATCGTCGCTTCAAATTCACAAAATTTTTAATATAATAAATAGAAGTGTCATGATTTTTCGTATTCTCGCATCATTACATGCCTCATAACTCACATTATCCTCGAAAAAAGAGAGAGAGAGAGAGAGTGATTTAATCGTCGAGTCATAGCTTCCTAATACTAGGACATAATAGCTGACACAAGCTGCGTCATAAGCATAGNGAGACTGATTTAATCGTCGCGTCATAGCTTCCTAATACTAGGACATAATAGCTGACACAAGCTGCGTCATAAGCATAGGGTTTGACCTCCAAAACGTATTATCCCATCATAGTTGCGTAGTATTAGTACGACATCATTTTCCTCAGTTATAACAATTACTCGTTATTATACGGCTAAGTTATTGTTTATCATTCAACTGCGTTATTATTATTGTTTTATAATAAACGATACGACTAAGTTATTTTATATTGAATGCATGGGTTATAAAATTTAAATTACACGATATTAGGCTGAGTTACTTCAAGCGGATTATTGTTTACTGGAAGCTGG
>OVBE01010529.1:0-14921 GCA_900406425.1 Iberis pinnata
TATATATATATATATATATGCTTCTTGACATATATGTATTGAGCTATTGGGATTCACTTATGTGGTCATTTATAAGTTCTAGTTCAAGTGTAAAATGAAAATCATTGCCATTGAACAATATATAGATAGATAAGACATTTACACTGTTGGGTTAAGGAAGTTATATAAATAAATATGTAAAAATAAAAAAGAGAGTAGACGACATGAACCCGTGATCGTCATGTCTATTACGAGACGATCATATACATTTTTATATAATTTGTTGTTTATTTTTAAACTTATTTCCAAATTATCATGTGTGTTCCATCATATCCGTAGGACCTTTTACTTTGCTACTTGTGAGAATTTTTAATAATCACCGTTTGGATCTTTCTCTAGTAAATTCATTACATTATTATTATTATTATTTTTACATTTTTAAACTAATATATATATATATATATATATATATATATTTTCCAAATTTAAAATTTCAGTAACTCATCATAAAATAAAACCACTCATTTTTCTTTCTCTCTCAACTATCATCTATTTCCCGACTCTCTCAACTTCCGAGACATGCGGCGAAAAATTAAGGCGGAGGAACCAACTTCTCCAGCGTCTCTCCGTGCTCTGCGGTCCCTCGTGCTTACCAGTGATCTCCAGAGCCGGTGAACTCTCCTTTTTTGCGTCGGTTCCCATCTCGTTTCAGATCTCTTTCTTTCCCTTCCATCTCGATTCATCGGAGCCAAATTTTCGGCGGTAACAGCGACCAGAGCTAGTCCTGAGGAAGATAACAAAATAAACAGAAGAAATAAATAATATGAACCCATGAAGAATCGAACTAGGGTGGCTATCAAGGATGAAAAAGAGGGAACCACTAGACAATGTGAAACTTTTGTAATATGTGGCCGAAACAGTTTTATAAAATTTACGTCCGCACGCCATTGCTTCTCTTGCTTGGCTCTAGAGCCGGCTCTGGCAGCGACGCCGACAGCAAATCCGGCCAAATCTGTTGCAGCGGCGTTGCATGGAAGTTGGCATGGGTTTGTGTGAAAAAATCTCAAGGCTTCATCTCGGGTCTTCTTACCGGAAGGGAATGAGGCGTCGTCTCATGCGGCGGTGCGGGGGCCACAGTTGCAGAGAGTCGCTGTTAAACCAAGTCGGATGGAAGAGGTATTCGCCCCTAGATTTACGTTGAAAACCTAATTTTCTATCACAAATCTCGTTGTGATCTTTCAAATTGGACCAACTTCCTTTGCCAACAAACAAAGCTTCGTGTGGACGGCGGTGCAATGCCGTTTCGAAAACCGCCGTCGGATCGTCGGATAGAGAGTTCTAGCGAAACCGTAACCAAGTTGGCGACGGAGGTCACGTCTTTAGGGTTTTCTTTGTTTTATTCTGGGTCCGAGCCTAATCTGGAAAGCCCATTCAGATTGGGCTTGATAGGGGCTAGAGATTTTTTTGAAATGTGTATAGGTTTATGATGTTTTAAATAGGCTATATTTGAAGATATTAAATAAAATCTTTAACAAACAAAAAAAACTTATTAGAAAATAAATTAGATTACATATTATAACTCTTACCTTTTTGTGATAAAAGAGAAATTTATGTGACGTGACGTAAAACTTCTCTCCTATTAGAAATCTCGAATTAGAGATTTCATACAACAACTTATAAGATTAAACTAGTAGCTCAATGGACTCTTAATTATAATCATACCTTTGTTGTGACAAAAAAAAAAAAACTCATACCTTTATGATTGTGAACATTGTACACCGGATTAAACACACAATGCTAATTTTCCAAATTATTTATATCATTTTTTGTCAACTATATCTTTTATCTTAAAAATAAAATAATGGTTAGGATAACTGACATATCAATTTGGTGTCTCTAATTTTGTCTTTTGTTTAATGTAAGGTTCATTTCACTAGAGACTCATTATTTTGGTAAATTTGATTTTTTTCCTTTTAACTTTAACCCCTAAGAGGACAAAGTACACAATTAAAAATCACTTATATTAAATATGTACCATTCATTCATTTATTTTTAGTCAGTATGGTCGGTTTTTTTTCATGTAAAATTCATATACAATTAATTATTCTTACTAAAAACTAATTTCATTACTGAAAAAAATAAACACATGGTTCAGTGGTAACTGTCTTTTAATCAGACTAAACTCAACTGACATGCATGCTTTTATTAAATATATAAAGATCTTAGTCAGAAATATAAAAAGACAAACAATAATTTATTAGAAAAATAAATCAATCTACTAACTTTCATATTAAATATTCAACCAAAACATAAAAGTTACACCATATTAATATTGTAATAATAATAATACTATTCACAATACTAAACACTATTCATAAAAAGTTTTCAAAGATAATAAATACTACTTCTTCCGATTTTAAAATGTTGTCGTTTTAGCTCTTTTTTTGTTTTTAAAAATGTCGTTTTAAGTTTTCAGAAATTGACAATAGAATAATTGCAATATTTTTTCTATTGGTTGATTTAAACTATTTAATGTTATTTTTATGAAAAACATAAGTTTTGAATCTGTGAAAAAATCTAAAAAGAATATTTTAAGATCGGAGGGAATATATTTTAATAATTTTATAAAATTATTAAATAATAAATATATGTAAGATATTGATATAATAATGGAGAATATTTTCTAAAATGTAAAATTTAGTGTTCTGATTAGGTATTATAAATTTTTGAATGCTGAAATTATATTAAAATAGTGTGATTTTTTTTTAAAAATGATGCCTATTAATGGAGATGCTTTAAAAATAACACAAATAAAACTAAAGATGTTACCTATTTCTTTTTTTTAAAAAAAATATTGAAAACTTCCTAGTTAATTCCAAAAAGCAAACAGTAATAATTATTCTGTCTCCCAATAAATATATACAAAAAAAATGTAGAAGCTGCTCATTCACACATATGAAGGTGAAGCAGAATCAATGATTCTACACCTTGTCCCATATCTAGTCAAAAACTCTTTTTCATCAATTCTCTCTCTCTCTCTACTTCAACATCTCAAGATTGCTCCAATATCACATGTAGATTTGGTCACCAGAACAACTATGAATTGTAGTGGTTCAACCTCTCTCTCTCTATCCCTTTATCTCTCTGTTATGAATATTTAATAACTAGAGAGAGAAAGAGATATCAAGAACTGAAAAAAACCATGACTTTCAACAAAAGCAACATCCTCTTATTATTCCTCTTCAATCTTCTTCTTCTTCTTCTTGTCCCCACTCAACTTCAAGCTCTTAACACAGATGGTGTTTCTTTACTCTCTTTCAAATACTCAATCCTTAATGATCCTCTCTCTGTTCTAAGTAACTGGAACTATGTTGATGAAACACCATGTTTGTGGACAGGTGTTATCTGTTCAGATATGTTCAGAGTTACAAGCTTACTACTTCCCAACAAGAATCTTCTTGGCTCTGTCTCTCCGGATTTGTTCTTGATTCCAAATCTAAGGTTCTTGGATCTCTCTGGAAATTACTTTAATGGGTCACTTCCTGAGTTTAATGCCACTGAGCTTCAATCTATCTCTCTTGGAAGTAACAATTTCTCTGGTGATTTGCCTAAGAGTATCAACAGTGTTACAAATCTCCAGGTGTTAAATCTCTCTGCTAATGCATTTACAGGAAAGATTCCTCTCAGTCTCTCACTTCTGAAGAATCTAACGGTTCTTTCTTTAGCTAAGAACTCCTTTTCAGGTGAGATTCCAAGTGGTTTTGAAACAGTACAAGTTCTTGATCTTTCTTCAAATCTTCTTAACTTCTCTCTTCCTCAAGATTTAGGAGGAAAAAGTTTGATTTACTTGAACTTATCACACAACAAAGTCTTTGGTGTAATTCCTTCTGGTTTTGCAGAGAAATTTCCAGTAAATGTCACTATTGATCTCTCCTTTAACAACCTCACAGGTCCAATCCCTAATTCACTTTCTTTACTTAACCAAAAGGCTGAATCTTTTTCTGGTAACTTAGAGTTATGTGGGAAGCCATTAAAGACCCTTTGTTCAGTTCCTTCTACTCTTTCAAACCCTCCAAATAACTCTGAAACTGCTTCACCAGCAATAGCTGTTAAGCCAAGAAGCTCAACTCCAGTAAACTCTTCAACAGAATCATCAAATCAAACAGCAAAAAGCAAGCTAAAGCCAAGCACAATTGTTGTAATCACAGTTGCTAACATAGTTGGTTTAGCTCTCATAGGTCTATTCATACTCTACATATACCAAGTCAGAAAAAGAAGACTTAATCAAGAATCCAACACATTGAGTATAAACCGAAACCATAAACCGAAACCAAGTGTCACTGAGATCAAAATTACAGAATCACCAGATGCAAAAACCGCATGTGGTTCCTGCATAACATTAAACGGAGGAGGAGACGAATCAACATCTACATCAGAGAGTGAGATAGAGAATTTACAAACCGTTCAGGCATTTAATCGAACAGATGGTGGGCGATTAAAACAGAGCACTCAAACTCAATTAGTAACAGTCGATGGCGAAACACAGCTAGATCTAGACACTCTTTTAAAAGCATCTGCTTACGTATTAGGAACTACTAGAACCGGAATTGTATTCAAGACGGTGTTGGAGAACGGTACGGCATTTGCGGTACGGCGGATTGAAACAGAGAGTTGTATGATGACGAAAGTTAAAGAATTTGAGAGGGAGATTCGTGCTATTGCTAAGATTAGACATCCAAATCTTGTGAGAATTCGTGGGTTTTGTTGGGGAAATGATGAGAAGCTTCTAATCTCTGACTTTGTCTCTAATGGTAGTCTCCTCTGTTTCTTCAACAATTGTAAGTTCCTCCACCTCTCTGTTTTTTCAAGCATTGAACCGGACTAAACCGAAATAATTATTTAAATCTAAACCAAATTATAAAATTATCAAAATATATTATCTAAATAAACGAAACTGAATCCAAACAGAATATATATTTTAGAAATTTTATCAAACTATCCAAACTAACTGAATTTTACCAAACATGACAAATATTACTATTTATTATACAAAATATATAATTATATATTACACAAAATTAATTTTAAAAAATTATTTTCAATTATATTTATGATATTTGATCAAAAAGAGAATAGCAATAAAAATATCTAAACAAGTGTCCGAATCAAAAGAAAAAAATTATTTGCACGGATACTAAAATTTATTATCCAAATAATTGAAACCAAATTTTGAAACCAAAATTTTAGATACCAAATCCAACTTAAAACCAAATTTAAAATTTATCCAAATGAATCCTAAATTTTTATATCCAAACTAAAAAACATAAAAAACCAAATATACATACGCATAGACCTAGAGCTTACAATTAGGGATGTCAATGCGGGTAACCCGCCCCATTTAACTCGTCCCGCTGTAAGTCCGTATAAACCCGCGGTTCTAAATATCATAATTTAACCCGTCCCACTTAGTAGCTGCGGGTTTTGCAGGTTGTCCGCGGACATTAAATTATGCAAACCGATTAAATGTTTTACTTTTATTTTCTCATCAAATTTGATGTATAATAATATTAACCTACATTAAACTATGCATTAATATAATATCTAACACTTCTTATAATGAGAACTGAGAAATAATCACTATTTAAAACAAAAAAACAAATGATAATCATTATTGTCTAAAATATCTTAATTAAAGTCTTATAAAAAGTGCATGAGTAAAAACCATAAAACCATAAAAGTTACCATCCATATAAATGTGCGAACAAATCACTCCATAAATTTAAAAACTTGAAAGTAAAAGGTAAATTGAACTTATAATTAAAATAGAAAAGCATCAAATCTTGAAATTTATACCAAAAACCGTGCGGGTTTGTCCATAAAAACCCGCGGTCATGTCCACTGACCGTGTGAGTTTGTCCATAAAAACTCGCTGCGCGTATGGGTTCAACCCGCAACATCTTTTTTTGGGGCCTAAAAATTTATAGCCTAAAACCGCCCCGCAATAGAGCGGGTTAAGCGACGTCCGCGGTCGGAAACCCGCATTGACACCCCTACTTACAATGTTAAGAAAAAAGTTTTTTTTTTTTCCTTTTCTAAAATACTCCAATACATTTGCATTTTAACAGCAAAAGCAAGCTCAAGCTCGTCTTCTTCATCATTACAAAACAATCTTTGTTTCGAGTCAAGATTCAAGATAGTAAAAGGAATAGCTAAAGGATTATCTTACATCAACGAGAAGAAACTTGTTCATGGTAACATCAAACTAAGTAACATTCTACTAAACTCTGAAAATCAACCAATCATCACCGATCTTGGCTTAGACCATCTCATGACTTCAACGTCTCGTGAGCCTCACACATTATACTATCAACCACCAGAATGGTCTTCAAATCAAAAACCAAATCCTAAATGGGATGTTTATTCATTTGGTGTTATACTCTTAGAACTTCTTACAGGTAAAGTTTTCTTGGTGGGTCAAGATTTAGAACAATGGTCTAATTTATCTTGTTTTGATCAAGTGGAAGAGAAAGGACAGTTCTTGAGGTTGATTGATAGTGTGATTAGAAGTGATTTGGCTCGTTATGAAGATGTTGTAATGTCTTGTTTTAGGTTAGGGATTGAGTGTGTATCTTCTTTGCCTTTGAAACGACCATCGATCAAAGAAGTTGTGCAAGTGTTAGAAAAAATGTGTGTTTAATTAGTTTGATTTGGTGATTTTTATATATAGCTTTAAGTTGTTGGTAAATGTAGAAAGTGGAATTTGCTTTGTGTGCTTTATATAGTAATGTTGTATATGTTATGTATTTTATTTAACTCTTCAACGTCAGGTTTAATATTGGAAAGACTAATTGTCAAATATGAGATAAACAAAACTATGGTTTGTCTTTTTTTGTGGTGATCTCTAACTTTAGTCAGCAAAAGCTAGACTTAAGGTGTTTATATATATGATCCTCATTCCGTAGCAAAAGGCCCGTTTTTAAATTTTGAATCTCTCTCAAGCCCGCAAACCAAAATAGGTTTTCTTCGCACAAATGAGTTGCGGTGGCAGCGGCGCTGGTCCTCGCTAGCGACGCCATTGCTGTTCTGCCATATGTTTTGTCTTCTGCTCTTATTCTGGTTTTTTCTTCGTCGGTTTTTTTAGTTTCGTTTGGGTGCTTCAGTTCTGGATAGCTCGAGGATAGGCGCGATTTGGGTTTGTGGAGACACATCTCCGACGACGGCGATGGTGTTCTCTTCTCCGACCACCTCACACATCAACCCTAGTTCCTCTATAGTTCTCTCTCACTGCTCACGATTCTCCAAATGGGAAGCTCGCTCAAACCGGCGTGGTGGCTCCGCCGTCAGATTTGTCGGGCGTTGTCACTAGATTTCACCGCACCAGGTTCCTTCGACTTCGTGAACAAGTCGTCACTCACCCTCCTATGCCACGACAGTCTCACCTGTTTATCTATGCCGATTTCAGAGTCTACGGTTTGGACTTCTTCATCGATAAAGCGGAATACCGCCGCTGGTGCTGCGCTAACTGTAACTGTCACCGTCGTGGTAAATCTCCTCTCCTTCATCATGTTGTTGTCCATGTCATGCTTCCTTGGAATTGTGTGTTTACTAGCTTCGGGTCGGATTTCTTCCCCGGTAAAGCGGCAATTTGCCATCGCTAGTGTTGCGCTTACCGTTCTCCTGCTACACACGGTGTGTTGGTATGCAAAATATTCTCTATGGTAAGACCAGAGTTTAGGTACACGGTAAGTTTTCGTTTTGGTTTCAAGAAGAAGACGCTTTGGAACTTCTCTAGTCCCTAAATCTTGGTACCATCCACTTATCCTTGCCTCGCCAAGCTCCCTCGCCTTCTGTAAGACTCACCAATTCTCATTGTTGTCCTTATTGCTCGGCACGAATCCTCGCTAATTAGGTTGAAGACGAGTCACCAGGTAAATCTCTGTCTTAACTTACATATTGAGATGTTTAGGGTGCGATTTGGTTTCCCAAACCATCGCCTGCACTATTACTCCTTATGTCCAAGGAGTCTCCACCCAGAAGTTTCAGCTTCTATAAATTTGAAGGAATTGCCATCAACAATCAGCCTCATAATCGTTTTTGAAGAACCGCCTTTGATCAAGTCACGACATACAGTGACATTATCTAAGTTAGTCGAGGAAACAACAGAAAACGTCAAGTCGTCAAATGTTTAGTCGCACTAAATTGCTTCACCCTACTCCTAACTTCTTACAAAGACCTGACTTTATTATCTATCTATCGTTTTCCGAACTTGAATCTTTTGGTTACATTTGACTATCTTGCTTGTTCGTCCGGTTTTGTCCGATGTAGTGCAATCGTTTGTATTATCTCTCATGAAACTATTTAGTATGGAATGGAAAAAAAGTTGTGAACAAAATAGGTGTTTATATATGACAAAATAGGTGTTTATATAAGAAAATTCGACATTGAATAGAGACATGAGCGACTTTGTTAAATACTATTCGTTCTGTTTATTTTTAAAAATGTCATTTTAACAATATTTTTTGTTTGTTTTATAAGTGATATCATTTTAGGTTTTCAAGTTAAAAATTGAATGATTTGGATTTTTCTGACCATTAAAATGAGGGGATTCTAAAAAATAACACAAAAATTAAGTATACTTCAAAAATACCACATATTCTCAAAAATTTCAAAATACCACAATAATTTCCAAAAAATATCACAAAAATATATTTGTTCTAAAAATACCACATATTTGAAGTAATTTCAAAATTTATAATTTAAATCCTAAAACCCAAAAAATAAACTCTATCCCCTTCAAAACTAAACCCTAAACTCTATTTAGTGAACCCAAACCCCACATTTTAAATTATAAACCCTTAAAATCCACTTTTTATGTTTGTTATATTTTTGAAATATTTGAGAGTGTGTGATATTTTTGGATTATTTAGGAGTGTGAACTTCTTTTGATGGTATTTGAAAGAATTTTACTTAAAATAATTGCAGTACTTTTTGCCTATTGGTTTATCTAGAATATTCAATATTAATTTTATCAAAAACTGAAATCTCTTAATATATGTGAAAAACTAAAAAAATATATATACTCGAACGGTTATTTTTTCTATAGTTTGAATACTGAACCCAAACAAATATTACCCGAAACCCAAAAAAATCCGAACATGTGCCAAACTTATAACTATTTATTAAATATGAAATTATGTATAAGTTTTATTTTATATATATATATATATTAATATACTTATGGAGAAATATATTTTGAATATTAAGTTATATAATTTAGTGGACTAATAAACTTTTTGATATCTTATATATCTATTTATACATTAAATTCTATAATTATGTTGAGTTATAATAAAAATATGTTTTGATATAATTTTGTAAAATAATTTAGCTTCCATCACATAAATGAATTCAAATAGAAAAAGAAAAAATCATATTTAAATCAATTACTACATCGGTTTAACACTAATTAATATTGTAATTGATTCAAATCACAAAATTGTAATTCAGTATAGTTCGATCTTTTTTATATAAAAAATTCGGATATACCGGAACTCGACCCGAATTCGATATGAAACTATAAAATACCCGAACGAGTTTTAGATCATCTTACCAAAAAACCCGAAAATCCGAATAATCCGACCCGAATTGGAACCTGAACGGGTCCATGAATGCCCACTTTTAGGTATATCAAAATTCAACAATTAATACTTACAATTCACCAATATAGATGCTTTAGTGAAAAGCTAAAATGTTAAAAAGAGAAGCATTTAATCGTGGGTAAATAACCTTCAACCCTTGCATTTTTGGCAGAAATTTATATATTAATATTAGTTTTATATTATAAAGTCAGGTATTAGGGTTTTTTCTTCTTTTGTAATTTGTTAATATAGTATTTTTAACCTTTTGTATTTGTTGAAATAAACATTTTGTACAAAATTTTTTATTTATTGAATATTGAATTATTCGTGTCAAGTTGTAAATGAAAAATTGTTTGTATGTCATTAGAACATCTCCAATCATACGTCAAAACGACATTTAATATTTTTATTCTTTTTTTTGCTATAGTCTCACACCAAATATAGTGTGACACTGTAGCAATGTCATATTTTGTAGATCACATTTAGTTTGGTTAATTTGAGTTTTAAGTTTTTCGGATCTAACTATTTAAGACTCATATAAGAAACGAGTATATTTTGGTTCGACTCAAGTCAAGTTTATTCAGATTTAGGTTGGGTTTTATTTTTTTTACCAGTATCCGATATGGAATCTATACTTTTTTCTTCGGGTTTTTCGGTTTGGATTTGGGTAATTTGGATTCAAAATTATATTTTTGTAATATAATTAAAATTTAAAATATAATTTTAATTCAAAAAATTTGATTTGTAAATTATATTGATTCACTATAAATAATAATATTTATCTGAATGAAAGAGAACTTTTAGTTTAAAATAAAATAATAAAAGAATATACTTTTTAGTGTAACATTTAGTGTTGTGAACTTGTGATCATAATAAATGTTTTTTTAGAGTTTCATTTATCAAAATCTTCAAATCTGTAAAAATATAATATTTAAGGGTAGATTTGATTCTAATAAAGTTGAGTAGTGAAATAAATAGATTTGACTTTTCCACAGATATATTTTGTTTGGCTTGGCTGCTCCTTTTGCCGAAACACTTGGAAAATAAATCCACTCTCATACTGGAAAGTGATTCCCACGCGCTAAATTTCATAATTATCAATAATATATACTTGTTATTTTCACATATAAATTCTAGTTTGGTTAAGAGAATTTTAGCATTTGATTTAATTTGAAAAATAATATTTTATTAGTTTAAAACTATTCACTACCCATAAATGTATATAATAATTTATATTAGTTAGTCATATATAATATTTTTTGATATTCACGAGTCATATGTATAAGTTTATTATTCACAAAAAATTATTCAAAATATAATAGATATTAAATATAAAAATATAAAAGATATTCCGTCAAAAAATTATAAAAACACTATAAATTATTTTGAGGAATTCTTTCAAATACCATAAAAATTTCAAATTTCAAAAATTTCACACACTCTTAAAAGTTCCAAAAATACCACACACTCTTAAATATTTCAAAAATACCATAAACATAAAAAGTGAATTTTAAGAGATGAAAATTTAAAATTTTGTGTTTGAATTCACTTAATAGAGTTTAGGGTTTAGTTTTGAAAGAGAATGGTTTGATTTTGAGTTTTTAGAATTTAAATTTGAACTTTTAAAGTTATTTCAAATTTTTGTGGTATTTTGTAACAATAAACATTTTTATAGTATTTTTTGAAAAAAATATGGTACTTCTAGAATTTATGAGAGAATAGTATTTTGGGAAAAATTTAGATTTTTGTGATATTTTTAGAATCCACTATTATTTTTTTTTTTTTAGATTTTGATTTTTTATATCCACACAAGAGAACACATTATAATTTTTTTTTCTTTATGATTATTAGCGCGTGAGATTCAAACACATTCTCAAAATAAGAACAATATCACAATCACACCAAACTATCAAAGCCTCTTTAGATCTCTTCTCTGTCTCTCTCTATAACTCAGCCACCAACTTTCACATTTCACTAACAATGTCATCTTCTTCGATCTCCATCGCTACAAATCCTCTCAAAACCTTAACCCTTTCATCAAAATCATCCTTTTCATCAACCATCTCCATCACTTATCCTCTCCGCACTAACCATCGTCTCATTCTCATCACATGCTCTTCCTCTAAAGATGGATCTAAACCTACGATCCTCGTAGCCGAAAAGCTCGGTGAAGCCGGTGTTAAGCTTTTAGAAGGCTTTGCTAATGTAGATTGTTCATATAACATGACACCTGAAGAACTTAATACAAAGATCTCTCTTTGTGATGCTTTGATTGTGAGAAGTGGGACTAAAGTTGGTCGTGAAGTGTTTGAATCGTCTCGTGGAAGATTGAAAGTTGTTGGAAGAGCTGGTGTTGGAATTGATAATGTTGATCTAAGTGCAGCTACTGAGTTTGGTTGTTTAGTTGTTAATGCACCAACTGCTAATACTATTGCTGCTGCTGAACATGGGATTGCACTTTTGGCTGGTATGGCTAGGAATGTTGCTCAAGCTGATGCATCTGTTAAAGCTGGTAAAGTCACTTTTTGTTATAGCTAAAATGTTTCATACTTTACATATGTTTTGAGATTCTTGATGGTATGTCATAATTTGTAAACTTTATGTTACAAGTTTTTCTTATTCTGTTAGGATTATGAGTTTCCAACTCAAAACCAAATGGCAATGAATGGATTGACCCATATTCCTTATATATCACTCATGGACCCCTAGAGAAATAATGGTCTGTCTAGCCATTAATCTCCGACAATATCCCATATAGGATCAGTTACGGGTTCGATTAATCGGACCTTCTTTGATGAGCCGGATCGGTTTCGGTTCGATGGGGGCAGCGTGTGTTTGGGCTCTGATATCATATTAGGATTATGAGTTTCCAACTCAAAACCACTGTTGTTTTTTATGATACTAGGATGAGTTTATATGTTTATTTATAGTGTTGTCTTTCGTTAAATGTATGAAAGATTTAGGCTTTTTGGGTGATTCTTAGGTGGACAAAAATTTGAGATTTGATGGTTCTTGTGTAGCTTATTGACTTTTGGATATATCTTTTGATGTATATTGGTTTTAGTGTAGCTAAAGTTTCATACTTTACATATGTTAGTGATGTTCTTGATTGTTTTTTGTTCTATCTAATACATGTGATTGATGGTATGTAACAATTTACAAACTTTTCCTTTTTATGTTCTTTTTGATCATTCTAGGATTATAAGTCTAGTTATAATATTTGTCTTGAGCTAAAATTGTGAAGATATTAGGCTTTTGAGTGATTTTCTCCCCAAGAATTTGAGTTTGGTAATTGAGCAAGTAATTTGATGATTATTGTGTAGCTTATTGACTTCTGCACTTTTCTTTTGATGTATATTGGTTTTAATGTATAAGACCGGTCCTGAGACTTTAAAGGTCGCGATTTAAAATAAAAAAGTTGGTTTTCTTTTTTTTTTGCAAAATTTTACAAAAATAAAATAAAATCGGCCGCCTATTATATTAAAATTGTAAATATAAAAATTGGCTGCTAACTCGTGCTTGCTCGTGTTTGCTTATGTTTGCTCTTTTTGGACTCAAGACCGACTTTATAATGTAGCTAAAGTTTCATACTTTCTGTACGTTGTAATGATCTTGATTATTTCTGTTCTATTTGATACCTCTGATTGATGGCAAGTATCAATTTACAAGCTTTCCTTTTTCTATTCTTTTTGATCATTCTAAGATTACAATTCTACTTATAATGTTTGTGTTTAGCTAAAATTGTGAAGATATTATGCTTTTGGGTGATTCTTTAATTCGAGTCCGGTCATGAGATTTTAAAAGCCGTAATTTTCAATGAAAAAATGGGTCGATTCTTAAACTAAACTTTTGAAAAATGGGCCGGTCTTTAAACTAAAATTTTGAAAATAAAAATAAGCCAGAAGCTCGTGCTTGCTCCGTTTGGTCTCGAGACCAAGAATTCGACTTTTATAATCGACTTTCCGGACTTTTCTTCTAATGTATATTGGTTTTGAATGTTATGTGATTCAGGAGAGTGGAAAAGGAACAAGTATGTAGGTGTTTCACTAGTAGGCAAAACACTAGCAGTAATGGGATTTGGTAAAGTTGGAACAGAAGTAGCTAGACGAGCTAAAGGACTTGGTATGAGAGTCATAGCTCATGATCCATATGCACCAGCAGATCGAGCATATGCCATTGGTGTTGACTTAGTAACTTTCAATGAAGCTTTAGCCACTGCTGATTTCATCTCTTTACATATGCCACTTACACCAACAACATCAAAGATACTAAATGATGAAACTTTTGCTAAAATGAAGAAAGGTGTTCGTATTGTTAATGTTGCTCGTGGTGGTGTTATAGATGAAGATGCATTAGTTAGAGCTTTAGATAATGGTATTGTTGCTCAAGCTGCACTTGATGTGTTTACTAAAGAACCACCTGCTAAAGATAGTAAGCTTGTGAAACATGAAAGAGTTACTGTTACACCTCATCTTGGAGCTAGTACTATGGAGGCTCAGGTTTGTTATGTTAGATGATATAATCAATGATTTTGCTTAGGCATGGGCATTTTAACCGAAACGAATAAACCGAACCGAACCGAATTTAGTTCGGTTAGTTCGGTTCAATTCAGCATAAATTTTATTTTAATTCGGTTTTCGGTTCGGTTCGGCGATATTTTTTTTTACTAAATTAACCGAACCGAACCGAACCGATCCGAATCGAAACGAACTTGTTAAAGTAAATCGAAAAATCCGAAAAAAACAAAAAAAAAACGGAAAAAACCGAAAAAATCAAAAAATTTAACCGAAATTAAAATTTTCGAACCGAACAAACTGAACTTCAAAAACGAAAAACCGAACAAACCAAACCGAATAAACCAAACTAACCGAATGCCCAGCCCTAAACATAAGCTGGTTCTCAGATTTCAAAGGCCGCAAATATAAAATGAAATAGTCCCATGTGCTGATTCTTAAAATAAAATTTTGAAAATGGATCGGGTTTTAAAGTAAAATTTTGGAAATATAAAATGGACCGCAAGTTCGTACTTGGCCTCAGGACTGGACCGGTCCTGATTTTGCTGCTTGGTTTTTGTTATTTAGCTGGTATTTTTGTTTGGATTTGGAATAGGAAGGAGTTGCTATTGAGATTGCTGAAGCTGTTGTTGGAGCTTTGAATGGAGAGCTTGCTGCTACTGCTGTTAATGCACCAATGGTTTCAGCTGAGGTAAGTATAAGTTATGTGTTTATGAAAGATCATGTTAATTTTTATATGGATGCAATGTTGAGTTGTTGTTTGTTTTTAAATTTGAATTTGATATATATA
>OVBE01010530.1:0-14920 GCA_900406425.1 Iberis pinnata
ATACAAGTTTAGCAGGCATAAATGCCCACTAAAATGCATTAATTATGAGTAATATCATCGTCAGTTTCATGGCTAGGCATAATTCTAATGTGGTAAGGGTCTCTTGTCTCCTTGCGTACCCGAATGGTTGTGGATCTGGTTTAGGGTTTAGAAGGTTTGTGGCAAATTATAGGTTGGTGTGGGTTTTGGTTAAGCCTACGTTTTTGGGTGTTGATGTTTTTTGGATGAAGATGTGGTGTCTTAGTTTTTAGGAGTCACTACAAGAAAACACAGACAAACCGACGGGCATATCCATCACTAATCTGTTGATAATAGGATCAAACCGACTGATTACCGACCGATATGATCCGTCGGTTCTAAATGGTTAGTGATGAACTTCCGTCGAAAATTCGTCGATATTTCCGACGAATTATAACCGACGGTTAACCGAGGGCCATATGCATCAAGTTTATTTACCATCGGTAATCCGTCGGATATAGTCCGTCGATAATCCGCCGATATTTCCGACAAATTTTTTTTAAAAAAATAATGTTGATGGATATCGACAGAAAACGAAAAAATTCTAAGTTTTAATATATTTAATTAATTTATATTAAAATATTTTAATTAAAATAAAAATAAAATTTAAATTAAAATTAAATTAAAATATTCATAAAGATTATAAATGTTCTTAAAATCCTAAAATAGTAATTATACAAAACGAGAAATATATGAAACTAGTTTTGGAAACGTGCCATAAACGCTTCCATCCTAGTCTGTGAAGCCCACATCGCCTCCATCTGAGCGTTGCGTTTCGCTTGTAAGGCTTTCATCTCCTCTATCTCTTTCGCTTCTGAAGCATTCATCTCCTTCATATCCCTTTTCATTCTCTCAATCTCCTCGTCCTTTCTCCTCAGCTCCTCATAATGATCCCTTGCAGCTCGGCATCCCGATTCTGGGAAGCAATAACCGGCCATATTTCCCAACCCGAACATCCAGCACTTGGACTTCCTCGTAGCCTGATACAAAAAACAATATTGTATTAGTATCACTAATTAATATGCAATAGTATGTAATCAAAATTTATATATTATTTACCCGAGTCACTACTTCATATTGCATCTCAAGGGGATGTCATCGCCATCCTGAGATGTATGAGTAGACCGGATCTCCTCGAAATTTTTTTAAACGTCTCAACGAATTCCCGAGCTAACGGGTCGTGAATATATCCAGACGTCTTGTTCGTTTGGAGATTCTCTATAATATCAATGGGCGACGGCTTGTGTCCACTCTTTATCCGCTCTTCAATAGATATAAGTTTAATGTTACATAGTATTAATTAAAATAAATAATTAACTATATTAAAGTTTAAATTATACCAGATCAGACTGCCGGGTGGACGAACTCCTAGCCCCAGCGTTGCTAGTCGACATCTCCCTACCTTCCCCGTCGCTACACCGATTCTTTTTGTTCTTTGTAAACTATTGTTTAGTCTTTTCTTTTTTCCAGTACGCTATGAAGGGAGTAAGGAGCGTTGGAGGCATGTTTGTGTGCTTATTTTCTGTCTTGTACTAGGCGTTCTTCCACCAATACACGTGGTTAGTGTAAGTCCTCGCTGCTTTAGCCCCGAACTCGCTCCGCATGAGTGATGGCAGGTCTCCAGTTGAATTCTTGCTGCATGATGTAAAGATTTAATGTTAGTAAGTATATATTTAAGTTAAAATTTCAAAAAAAATTTACCGCAAAACAATATAACCAAACTTCTTTGTCTTTCGAGGGCATGTTCAAATGATAAATATTCTTTATAAAAACTAATGGTAAAATATATGTTCAAATGATATATAATTTTTATAATAATAAATATATATTTAAATGATAAAAAATAATCAAACCACATATTCAGGACTTCTGATATATATATGGGGTTTGAGAACTAAATTTTCAAATGATATATGTTTACTATTTATAACAATAAACATATGTTCAAATGATAGAAATATTAATCAAACCCAATAAACAGGTTTTCAATGGATTCGCGAGAAAAATATCCTATCCGTCAATAATTTTTTGATAATTACCGATGGATTATCGACGAATAGGATATTTCCATCGGTAATTCGTCGGAAACCCGTAATATGTGGTTTGATTAATTATTTTATTATTTGAACATATGTTTATTGTTACTAATACTAAATAAATGTTCAAATGAAAAATACTGAATTTGGGTGTTAAAATTATATATATGTTCAAATAATTTACACTTAAATTATATATATTCAAAAATGAAATACAAAATATTCAAAAATATGCCTAAAATACAAAAAGTATCAATCTCATAGAAATACATAAAAAATACAAATCTAATTGAAATCTACTCAGAAGATGATGAATAATCTGGAGAAGAATTTGTGTCATCTTCAAATTCGTTACCAGACTCGTCGTTCACATCATGTATACCGACATGGAAATCACTGAAGCCTATGAAGTCCACCACAAGATTGACTTCCGCAGAAGGTTCAATCTCAGCTAGTGAACCATTGCAAATTGGTTGTAACGGGTTATGCTCATAAACGCGTTCTATCATTGTCCTTGGTTTTATTGTGTTACCGTTATCCAATGATCGTTCCTAGCCGAGATACGTAGGCACGTGATGTAAGATACCTGCACAATTGATAAATATATTTTTGGTGTCGAAACTCCTTCAGTAAGATTTTTTCTGAGCTGGTAGCGTAACTTTATGTGGCTGAGCATGTATAAGTTCCAGGAACATTTACCGAGAGAGTCTTCATGCCTGAGTACGACGAGAGGCCAATGTACTACCCAACACGTAGCTAGACCCATATCGGCATGGACGCAGGCAGAAAGAGCGAAGACCAAGTCAAAGTGGTTCCAAATTTCCAGGAATACGCCCAGATAGTAGGAGCAGAGAGGCGACATCGTGAAGATCATAACAGATTCAGTTGAGTCCAGAGACGACTTGAGATCTATAAATAGAGAGAAGAACAAAATGTGCAAGGATCTTTTGGCCATTTTTTAACATTACTCAAATAATCACTTGTAATACAAATTATAAGAGCATTCTCGATAAACAATCAATAAAACTCTCTCTTATATTAATTTAAGTTGTGTGTTTTCTTCTTATTAAAACGAAAATCATCGAACACTTATGGTGACTAAATTAACAAGTTCATTTTGTGGATTTCAACGTCCACAAATTGACGCCATCTGTGGAGAGTTTAAAAATTTTCTAACACAAAAGGAAAAGTCGCAACCAGATCTAACACTCTCATGGCCGACAACGTGTCGCCACAACTAGAAGGATACACCAGCACATCCCAAGCACTCCGCCAGTCTGTGTAATCCATGTTAGAGAGGCTGGAAATGCAAGAAGTTGTAAATCAATCCTTGCTCGACCGACTTGAAAAAATGGCGAAGGAATCCGCGGACCAAACTAAGGCAATCACCAAATGCCTCAACCAGGCGGCTTCATCGTGCCAGCGATCGCTCAGAACTTCCTCGCGGTGATATCCCATCTCCGGGGAGCATTCAGGAGGTTGATGTTCACTCCAACCCTAAACTCGGCCAAGACGCATGAATGCCCCTCCGACGCCACAGAAACACCTCCAAACGACAACCTCCAAGAGGAGCACCCCGATCCAAAGGGAAATCAATCCCAGGACGATCCTGACCAGCTAGATCACGTGGAGCGCGTCGAGGTCTCAGGCGAAGAAAGGGATAACGTCCACCAGTCTTAAGACTCGGATGGAAACTCCGACGAATATGAGGAGGACGATCGCATTCCCCCCTCCGATAGAACATGCGATCTCAACACTCGATCCGGGAGATCCAAGAGATGAAAAACTCCCTCTAGAAAACCATCAAATAAATGAACTGCAAAGTCCACCAGGCAATCAGTTCGGCTCCCGAGTTGGACTTACTCATGGAGGAGACGCTCCGCAGCCCGTATGTCCCACACATCAAAAACGCCAAAGTGCGGAACCCTGGGAAAATCAAAATACCTTCTTACGAAGGAAAAAAGACCCCCGCGCGTACATGACAACTTTCTGCATTGCGTTATGTCGAGCATAATTCGATGAACACGAAAAAGATGTAGGTTATTGCCAACTCTTCAGCGAACACCTCCAAGGACCAACGCTCACCTGTTTCTGGCATTGCCTGAAGGCTCGATCCACATGTTCAATCAAATGAGCTTAATGTTCCTGAAGAATTACTCAGTATACATAGAGAGCGATATCTCAGATGTCGACATGTGGAGTATGACCCAGGGGCTAAATGAATCCCTCTGACAGTTTATCGATCGGTTCAAAGAAGTAATATCCTGGGTGGTAGTAACCGATAACGCCGCCATCGCCGCCCTCAAAAATGCGGTATGTGGCTAATCTGAATTCCAAAATATTTTAAACTGAACCCGCCGACAACCATAGATGATGCCTTACATAGAAGGAAGGTATTCGCACGAATAGAGGAAGACTTAATCAAAATGAAGAAAAGGATCGGGAGAAAAATCCACCGAACCAACCAACCGCCCCAAGGCAAAATTCCCCAGAAGGGAATCAAACATTCTTCACCAGAAAAACCAAAAAAGTGGTATGTGGAACCAATGGAAACGATCTGAGGAACAAGGAAATACCAAAAAGCAATGCGATTACCACAACCAGGATGGCCATTCGACTGAGGAATATAGAAGCTTTAAGGTTTTCCTCTTCTCGAAGGATGTCCTAGTACACAATTTCTCCGGAGGTAGACGATATACCATGGTCTAATGTTGTCCGATCCCTATCTAAATCGTGAACCTTGAAAGCGAATTCTCTCATGCAATACCTTGGATACGACGTAAAATTGTTGTTCGGCCCTCTCGTGAGTTCGATCAACCATGTCGGAAACATTCGATCAATAGATGTTTTCTCTCGAACATATATAAAATTTACGATGATTAGAATATTAATAAATTTTATAATCGGCATATAATCATACACTTACAAAATATTGCAGCCACTTTAAGTACTCTTTATGTTTAAGAGCTTATACTTCGTTTTCAGACTTATCCAGGAAGTAACCACGAACCATTGCCAAGTATATCCTACAAGTTTATAAGATACAAAAGTTAATGCCCACTATATAATAAACATTTCTAAATGAAAAGATTAATGATTTTATGTTAATTTACCTTTCATACTCCAATATATCTTCACGGTTACTGAGGATATATGTATGTAAATGTTTCCACTTCTGCTCTGTAAGTCGGCGAGTCTTACTTTTTCTGCTAACTCTTCCAATTTTTTGGAAAATAATTGGGACGTAAGCATGATACATAGGATGTTCTCCACTGTCATCATGTCGAGTAGTTCTATGACTTTTTGTCTGAACATCTCTTTGAAAATAATATTGTGAAAAATTTGCAGCTTCTTGGTTACTGCTCTATGCCGATATAGAACCCTCTACTTTTCTAAGATTTTTGACCTTATTTTTTAAGTGGAACATGTACCTCTCGAAAGGATACATCCACCGATATTGACCTAGTCCACCTAGTGATGCTTCACGAGGAAGGTGAACTGTTAGATGTTCCATAACGTCGAAGAATGATGATGGGAAAATCTTCTTTAAATCGCAAAGGATATTTTGTATATTCCTCTGTAATGTGAGAATACCATCTTCGGTAAGTGTCCTTCGGCTAATATCACGAAAGAATGCTCCAACCGTTGAAAATTGAAAAAACATTATAAGTGATCATTAATTGAAACATATAAGTAAATTGTACGCAAAGGACTAAATTAATACATGCAATGGCTTCGCGAACATCTCTTGGAAGGAGATGCTCATATGCAAATGGGAGAAGGCGTTGCATCACTACATGACAATCATGACTCTTCATACCAATAAACTTGCCTTTTCCGATATCAACACAATTTCTCAGATTAGATGCGTATCCAACGGGGAATCAAACCCTTTGAATAATCTTGTGAAAGGTCATCCTTGGCATCCTATTGTCCGTGATGTGAAGCTGAGGACGAGAACAAATGTCTGATAAATCTAATGTAGACTTCAAATTGTTTTTGGTTTTCCATTGGACATTAAGCACTATGTTCATAATGTTGTCGAAGAAGTTCTTCTCAACATGCATGACATCTAGATTATGCCTCAACAAATGTGTTTGCCAATAAGGTAAATCCCAAAATATTCTTTTCTTTGCCAATTATGATTTTCTTTGTAACTATCATAATGGGCATGTCCATTCTCACCAACATTAGCATCATTGGTCATCTCGGCACCAAAATAGATCATTTTCTTTAATTGATATGTGCCATATAATTCAGGTAGTAGGACCTTCAACACATCTCTTCTTTGTGAATAACGTAGTTGATCGACGATATGGACGATTTGGGGGAAAAAAATCTTCGGTGAAAATCAAACCAACATGTTTTTCTTCTATTCTTTAGTTGGAATGAGTTCGTATCATCATTACAATATGGACATGCTAGTCTCCCGTGTGTTGACCATCCATATAACATTCTATATGCTGGAAAATCGCTTATAGTCCACATAAGAACCACACACATCTTAAAATTTTGTTGTAGCGACACGTCATACACATCATCCTCATACTCCCATAATGTGTTAAACTCATATATCAATGGTTGCAAAAACACGTCAAGCGTTCGTTTTGGATGCTCTAGCCCAGGTACAATAACAGAGAGAAATAGAAACTCTCGGTTCATACACAAAGATGGTGGCAAATTATAAGGTGTCACGATGACTGGCCAAAGAGAATACCGTCTACCATGCTTCTAGAATTGGCTGGATCCATTTGTACTTAATTCAAGATAAACATTTCTTGTCTTGCATGTAAAATCTGGATAAGTAGACTGAAAAATGACGCCAAGCTTTGACATCAGAAGGATGTGTAATATCTCCATCAAATGTATGTTCAGCATGCCATCTCATTGCCGAAGTTGTTCTCTCAAACTAATACAATATCTTCAGCCTATCTATTAGTGGCATATACCATATCTTCTTGTAAGACACTGAAAATCTACCACATATATCCTTATACCTTGGTTTGCGGCAATATCGACAAGTCGTCTGGTTTTCATTGTGTCTCCAATAAATCATTTAGTTGTTCATGCACACGTCTATAACCTAATACGGCAATCCAAGCCCAGAAACAAGTTTTGTATCTTGTAATATGAACCCAGAGCATTGTTATCCTCTACCAAGATATCCTTCACAAAATTGGCTATTACGTCAATTGCATCCTTAGGAAAAGTATAGTCCATCTTCATCCCCATCAACCTACTTGCAGATGATAAAGGCGAATGACCATCTCTACATCCTATATATCATTCATTATTTGCGTCTAGCATATAAAAAAACTGATGCGCTTCTAAATTATGTTCTTCATTTGAAACTTGCGCCGACTCTATATTTTCTCTATAAACGTCATTAACCATTTGAACCGTAGGTGCCCCAAAATCTATTTTTTTTCTAGGTTCCTCTATCCTATCGGCCAATTGTTCGCTACCACTACTACTAGCAACAATATCAAGTTGTTTTCCATGTAACTACCAAATCTTATAACTCGGAATAAAACCATTCACATATAAGTGATTTCATACTATACCTATCCTGATATTGTGAGAATTCCGACATAAAGAACATGGACATGTTACTGCTTTTTGCCCGAGGTTGTCGACATGCTAATTCCATAAACTCCATAACACCATTTGGATATTTCTCGTTCAAAAGCTTTGTCTCGGGATTCATTCTTTCACCATCCATCCATGATCGAAAATAAGGAGGAGTACACATTTTATAAGTTTGTTTGTGAAGTTGGGAATGGGAGGGGTGTTGAATTTATTTAATTATGATGGATTACATAGTGTCGGATTTTCGTCGGTAAAACAGACGAATAATAGCCATCGATAAGTTTACTGACGGAACGTTTATCCGTCGGGTTTTCCGTCAGAATTTCCGACGGATTCGAATCCGTCGGTTTCTCCGGTCAGAGAATTGCTTGTTTTCGTGTAGTGAGTTGTTTATGGCATGACCTTATTTTCTTTGGGTCCTTTGGCTTTTGTTAACTAAGCTTCATGTTTTATGGTTTCAACTTTATTTTATTTTTTTTTTCTCATCTTGATTGTAAAGTGCATACAAGTTCGAGTTGTCTGAAGGTTCAACGATTTCCGGGATATTCTTATCTCCGGAGAATGATATCGTCTTGTTCGCAAATTGAGTCGCAGCTCATGAGTAGACCAACTTTATAAAAACTGTCAGCCGCTAATATTTGGTTTTATAATAGATCGTCAACCATCTTCGACATGATTGGAGCAGATCATTTCTCTTTTTATGTATTGTTCGGCTTGCTTGTAATTTGAATCAGATGATAAAAACATAACGTAACTACTTAATTTTACGTTAATGTCCTTTCTAATTGATATTTTAACCCGTAGACAGCACGCACGATTACACTATGAGTTGTCAAAATTATGTACAAGACTCAACACATGCTGCATTATTTCATCCATGTACAAATGTATTCAATTTGAATATATAGCTGGCCCAAATCGTCTTCTTTTTTTTTATTATGATTAATAACTCAGATTATTACTGATTTTGGATCTTTTCTTTTGTTTTTGACTTTCGTGTTTGAATTTGATATGTGGTCGTTTATCTTTAAATAAATTAATAGTTCTTCGGATAAGAAATCATCATATGATTATCTAATGGTTTTGATCAATGATCAAAACAATTAATTAGTTCAATTTCTAAAACTACATTTGGTATTTAAACGTTTTTGGTTAAATTTACATACAATGCTATCATGAATTTTCGGTGTAATGAACAAATTCATAAATTTCATTCAAAGTAAAAAGGGTTGGATCGGACAGTTTGTATCTGAAAATTTGTGACTCAATTTGTTATAAATAAATGTTTTTTTTTTTTTTATCACATTACAATCCTAAAATATATTATTCATAGGTTGTTTCTGTTTATTTGTATTTCCATTAGACGTTTTATTTTCAATATTTGGTTTTCTAACATATATTATTCTTAAAGACTATACCAAATTTGAAGGCTTATGATATTCAATATATATTCAGGGGCCAGGGTACAGCTACAGAGTTTGAAAAAAAAAATACAGCTACAAAAAATGATATTCAATATATATTGAATACATGAAAATCATCTAGAATATAAATATGCTATTTAAATAGTATTGTAATTTCTACAACATACATAATCGTGTAAAATTAAATATATACGTATAAGATTATTTAAAAATTGTATACACCAAATTATTACAACGAAGTAATATATGTCATTTTTTTTTTTTGTCACCATTTGGGCCACAACAGGCCGGCCCAATAGCCAGTTTCTGCATAATAGCAGACAATCCCTACACTATCGTAGGTACGGGGACTCGATCCCGGGTGGGGTGGTGTTACCTGCCTCATGTGGTCTTATGAATGCCACTAGGCCAATGCCACTTCCCCAACAATATATGTCATTTATAATAGAGAATTTTCAAAAATATCACAAAATATTTTTCTTCCAAAAATACTACGAATATAAAGCTTTAAAACTTAAAATCTAAACCTTAGACCTCCAAAACCAAACTCCATCTCTTTCAAAATTAAACCTTAAACTCTATTTAGTGAATCTAAACCCAAAAATTTAAATTTAAACCCTTAAAATTCAATTTTATATTTGTGATATTTTTGGGAACAAAAACAGTTCGATGATATTTTTGGAAGAATTATAAATGTCTAGTATTTTTGTAAAATTTACTTTTTGTGGTATTTCATGGAATTTCTCTTTATAAAATAATATATTTTGCTCTAAAGATGTTGAGTAATGTATATTATTTAGTGACTAAGACACAAATAAGACAGTGAACATAACAAATAGATATATTTAAAACATAAACTATTATTAAAAAATATTTAAAAAATTTTACAAAGCCGTTTAATCATATTTATTTACTTTCCACACTTGGATTTGAGACTGGCCAATTCATAATCTATCCAACTCACCACATAACAACAATTGTGATGCACTCTTTGTTCACTCACAAATGAACCCTGGAAACCTAAACTTGATCTTCCTTTGTTTCTCTCAGAAATCAAGTTTATGTTTTTCTTTTGACGTTTTGAATGCATAACCCATTTTTTTCT
Organism: Iberis pinnata; assembly: GCA_900406425.1. Classification (NCBI taxonomy): domain Eukaryota; kingdom Viridiplantae; phylum Streptophyta; class Magnoliopsida; order Brassicales; family Brassicaceae; genus Iberis; species Iberis pinnata. The sequence goes on from OVBE01010530.1 coordinate 10,173, forward strand.
TCTACGAGATTATATATTCAACTTCCAAATCTTCTTCCTTAATTTTCTCCAAGCAATATATCTTCCAATATATTCTTTCAAAATCTTCTCTTAACTAATTTAGTTAATATCCATTTTTATTAAGATATTAAACTAATAATCTTCCTTTTTCTTGTTCACACCAATTTCTTTTCTTTTTCTAAAGATATTTTGTTTGACTTCTTCTCCACGTCATCAACATACCATCAGACATAACAAATTGAACAACGAGCTAGAGATTCAACCAAGAGTTTAGAAGATCATATATAGTTACTAACACACTATTGTGATACATACTCGACTCACTAATCTTCATATAGCCACTAACACAATATTGTGATACAGACTCGACTCACTAAACTTTAAAGACATCAAAATTTAGTTAGAATCAAAATTTTATAGAATCACTAGTCATCTTGATCATATTCTCCTCCTGTTTGAGTGCATATTCAGATAAAACCATCAAGTACTCATAGGTAATGCCAGTGGGAAAAGAAACAACTTACCTTGAATCTTGAGAAGAACTGCTTGGATTGAACGTTTGAAATCATCAGCGATTATTTGCATGTTGCTTGTGACATTCTGAATCGTCTCATAAAACCCTAACTGTTAGAATTCATAAACTCACACAAAAACAGTGAGTTCCATATGGACTTATTTACAGGCACACTCAAAAGATAATAAGAATGAGATGAGCCAAATTCAACAAAATTTATGACTCGGTTACAAAACTCAATTAAGTTGAATTCAGATCCAGTATGCAACATGTTCTGTAACTTAACAGAGATCAAAGACTAAGGACCAAGATGTCAATGATTGAGCGAGGACCCATGAGAATCAATTGAGAAATTTAAACCCAAATTTTTTTTCATAACTGTAAAAATTCCTTAAGAAGAAATTAAATAGCAGTACTTAGATAGAATGCAGAGGTCTAGTAATTGTATGAACCAAATATTGACTACTTACAATTTGCAACGCTAGTGAGTAGCTCTTTCTTAACTAAGTAGCCGTCACACCATCATATCACTCAGCAGTAATCCTTAGACTCAATCACATAAGCTTTTATTTTGAGTTTATATTTTTTTGAACTCATGTAGCTTACATAATCACACACCATTTTGAATTTTATTCACTTCATATTTTGTGTAGCTATTTCTCAGCCGAGTAGCTGTCACACAATTCTTTTTTTATATAATTCTAAACTTGGTGTGATTATGCAATTCACCTATACTGACAGTGATTACACTCAGATCTAAAATGTTTTTATCATCTTACTCTAAGGTGAGTCTCGATATTTTAGTTTACTACAAAGAAACTACTTATCCTTTCCAGATAGTGATCGAGCTCAGATGTAGAATGTTTTCATCATCCTAATCCAAATCGAGTGTCTTTCACACTAGATACTCATAATTTTTTCCTATATGAAATGAGACCTCCTTTCCAACCTAAGTGACTTGTTATAGAGAAATTTTGATATAAAAACTATAATACACAGATATGTGAGTCATAACACTTACTTTACCCTTCACTCAAAAACAATACAAATTTTTAGTGAAATTCACATATCCCGATTGCTTTACACAAGCGAAGAAAACAATTAAGATCAAGGGGTTTTGTAAAAATATCTGCTAATTGATTTTCAGAAGACACATGCTCAATGATAATAAGTTTTTCCTCTACTAATTCTCTAACAAAATGATGTCTTATGTTAACATGTTTAGTACGTGAATATTGTACTGGATTTTAGAGATGTTTATTGCACTCATGTTATCACAATTTACAGGTAGAGAGTGAGAATGAATACCATAGTCAATGAACATTTGTTTCATCCACATTAATTGAGTACAACTTCCAGGTGCAATATACACTGCTTCGGCAGTGGATAGAGATACATAATTTTTCTTCTTGATATGCCATGAAATAACGTTATTTCCTAAAAAGAAACAACCTCCTAGTGTACTCTTACTATCATCTAGACATCAAGCCTAATATGCGTCACAAAATCCTGCAAGGTTCGAGTTAGTTTCATTAGTGAAGTATATCTCATAATTATGTGTTCCTTTAACATATTTAAGGATATGTTTCACAACATGGTGATGTGATTCCTTGGGTACAGCTTTGTATCTTGCACACAATCCGACACCAAAGCACAAGTCAGGTCTGCTTGCAGTCAAATATAGAAGACTTCTAATGATTTCTCTATAGGTATTCTCACTTATTGATTTTCCTTCATGTAACTCTTCCGCGACATCATCGAGTGAGTGATTTTTGTGGACTTGAGGTTGATCTTGAGCTTCCTTGACATCGTGTTCCTTAGAGTCAAGAGTTTCCTCGTGCATATCCGTTCTGTTATGAACATAGTGTGTTACTCCTTCTTCGTAGTATGGTACTTTTGCAAATGCATCCTAAATTTCTGTCATATGATGTGACTAGCCGCTGTCAAATTACCATGGAGTTGCTTCAGATTCTGTTGTTGTGAATGTGACATCATATTGAAATTTATCTCTCGCTTCTTGAATGATTTCTCAAAACGAAAAATTACAAATTTAATTTCTTTCATCTCCTTTAGTTTGAGTTGTCTCATCCTTTGATTATGAAATTTGGGTTTTTTTTCAATACTTGATGTGTATGTTTAGAAACCCATAAATATCCAAACCTTCTTGGTTTTGGTAACACGACTCTTATTTTCCATGCTTGATGGACATGATGCTTCAACCATTTGTTCCTGTTATGATTCAGAATGTCTTTTACACTCGTTCTGCGCACCTCTTTTGGTTAATATCCTTGTTGACCTTGATGACTTCTATGTGGTGTTTTTTGTGTATCCTGTGATGTGTGACGTTATTTCCTTCTACTTTATGATGCACTTTTTTGGTGCTATGAAGTTGAATAACGTTGATGTATCAAACATGATTAGATGATGTGTGTCCGTTATATCCCACTCCCCAGTTCATCTTTGGAGGTTTTCCAATAGATAGTATATGATCTATATCTTTTGTACCACTGTTGAGCATCCTAATCTTCTTATGATTTTCGGTAAGTTGGATCTCCGATGATTGAGTCTTCTTCCTCTTGCAATTGGCCCAATTTTCCATTGTTTATGGTTTCCTCAAGTTGAGCATTCTTTCCGGTTTGTGCTGGGTTGTGTCTCGTGAAGAATTTGAATCACATGTATTCTTCTGACTTCTATGCTCCATCTCCTGAATATTCACATGTGTTTGCAACATCGCTTTGTCCTTGACAAGTTGTAGATTGTCCCTGCTTAGATCGACCCAGTTATTGAAAAATGTTTGATATTCAGCTTTAAAATCTATTTCACCTTCTCCTTCAGAATATGTGTCAGTGTCTGACTCTGTGTGTGACACACTGCCACGTTTTTTCTAAGTTGTTAAAGCAACAAAATTTAGCAGTAATTCTTTGTCTGATTCATCATCCTCATACTCAGTATCACTGAAGCATAGCAATGATTTCTCTTTTCCTTTAAAAATGGTTGGACATTCTGTCCTATTATGTCCTATACCTTTGCACACAATACATTTTAGCTCCTTTCACTTAGCAAGAGGAATTCATTCTTGAAATTTCTATACCATTCACATTCATGACCCTAAAGATCCCTTTTCTTAGTTGATTTTTGTTCATCTTTAGATCCACGATATCCCATGGTTTGTGGTCCTCTAAAGGTACGAGATTTCCTTTTTATTTTTTTGAGCATCTTGTTGAAGTTTCTTGCTAAGAGGCTCATGTTTTCTTCCATTATGTGAATTCGGTCATCCTCCTGATTCGTTGTGAATGCTATGCATTTCTAGTTCTTGTTTGATTCAATTGGAGAATCCAACTCTTCTGCTTTGAGCATACCTACCATCTGATCAAATTTCGTATCGGGGTATTCATAGCCATCTTCAATACTGCTTTATAAGTTGCGAATCATTATGGAAGACATCTTAGAAGCTTTTTCACAAGCTTATTTTCTTTGCAATTCGTCCCTAGTACATATGCTTCATTTTCAAGAGTGTTGAGCGTTGATATAAAGCTACCAAATGATTCATCTAGTCCCATCTTCAAATTTTCAAATCTTGAGGTCAGATGATCAATCTGAGTGTGTTTGATACTAATATGACCCTCGAAGTGGTTGATCAATGTATCCCAAGCTTCTTTTGCGGACTCACAGCCTTGTATTATTATAAATTGATCAGGATGAACAAATGTGAATATGTTCGTGATGGCTTTTGAGTTGTACATTGATGCATTTTTCTCTACTTCTGTCCATAGATCACTCGATTTTGGAATCTCCTTTTGGTTTTCATCTAAAATTTTTGGTTCTTTCCAGACTTTTACTATAGAAGTTCATGCATCTTCATGAATTCCTAAAGAATATGCCTCATATGAGCTTTCCAAGGTCCAAAATTAACTTCGTCCAGCGTGAAGATTTTGACAGCAATAAACTCCCTTGATGTATCCATGTCTTCTTCAGGATTAACTTTGTTTTTTTTGGCGTCGAATGCGTAACCCTCGTCATTTTCTTTTATGAGATTATATATTCAACTTTGAAATCTTCTTCCTTGATCTTCTCCAAGCAATATATCTTCTAATATATTCTTCTGGTCTTCTCTTAACCAATTGAGTTAATATCCCTTTTATTATGATATTCAACTAATCTTCTTTTTCTTGGTCACTAATAGTAAGGATTTTTCGTGTGAAAACGTTATCAATTCCTATTACACTATCATATC
>OVBE01010532.1:0-14917 GCA_900406425.1 Iberis pinnata
CCAGATTTAACTGTATACATCCCATTCCTTGTATAGCTCCAGCAATAGCCGTCATGGCTTGAGCAAATGTATTTAAAATATTTTAAAATTTAACAAAATAACAATATCTTACTAATATGATATTAGTAGTATCCCACATAAATAGTTTTAGGTGCCATATTTTTCTTTACTTATATTTATTTGTCTTTTTATATAATTTTTTTAAGAAAAATTATTAAAAAACAGAAAAAGAGAGCGTAACTGTATTCCTCTTCCCTATCTAGGAAGGAAGAACGTTTTCCACCAGAATTATCTGATTTTCCACACAAAAAGTGGGACCCACGCCAAGTTTGAATAAAAAAGTAAAAATTATATATAGTAAACATATGGAGGAATACATCAGCTTGGAAAATCTTCCACTACTGCATCAACCATATGGACCTTAAGAGATTTTCTAAATCCTAATCTCTTTAATTATTTTCATGTTTCTTCTCTTTTTGTTGTTGTTGTTGTTCGCTAGTTATTCATATTGTTTTGTTTCTCTTCCTTATTATCGATTATTGTTAGTTTGTGCTTTGTTCAATTAGTTGTCCTTTGTTCTTTGAATCTATCGATAATTATTAGGTTTGTCTTGTTTCTTCTCTTTTGTTGTCGAGTCTGTCTTAGGTTTAGGTCTTTGTTTTTTTTTTTAATTATTATTATTATTATTGTTCTTTTGTGTTTTGATAGGTAGATTCCCTTACTTTGTTTCATCGTTTATAGCTTGTTAGGTTTTTTTGTGTTGTAGTGATTTTTGTTTATTGTTGCGTCGATCGATTCTGTTGTTATTCTTAGAGTCTTAGTTTGTCTTCATTAGGTCTTTGTTTCTATTAGGGTTGAGTTAGGTCGTGTCCTTAGTGCTTTGAGTCTTTCGTTTAGTTTTATTAGGTCTTTGTTCTTTTGTTAGTTCCTAGGTTTTTTATGTCACTGAGTCTTGATTTAGTTCATTGCTGCTGTGTTTTTTATGGGCTTGTTTCTCTTCATTTGTGAAAGTTTATTGCTGAGTTTAGTTGCTAATCATTTGCTTGCTTGCTACTTGACATCCAATTCTACTTGCTAGTGAATAACGCATAAGTTTGTGTCTTCAGTTGCCTTTCTCCTTTAGAACAATTTACTGCGAGTTGTTCTTGGTATTTCAGGTACAATGGAGCTCTCAGCTGAATCTTCTCAAAATTCAGTATCCTCCTTTCCATGAAACTAATGATCGTGAAACCTATTTAGATTGGGAAAGGAAGATGGAGTCTAATTTTCTGGTCCATGAAACTTTCGAGCTTAACAAAGTGAAGATTGTTGTTTCGAAGTTCTATGGTTATGCACTTTTATGGTGGGAACAACTAGGACTCACCCAACACTGTCTCGGAGAGCTCCCCATTACCACTTGGGATCAGCTCGTTATTCAAATGAGAAGAAAGTTTGTGCCAGCACACTATCAACGTGAGATACTCAACAAAATTAGGCGTCTCATTCAAGGCACCAAGACTATTAGAGACTATTATCAAGAGCTGAAAACTCTACTTATTTGAGCTGACTTAAGAGAATGAGAAGAGATGGTTATGTCTAGGTTTCTTAGAGGTCTTAACCGAGAGATTCAAGATAAAGTAGAACTTCAGAATTATGAAGATGTTCAAGAGATGGTGCATTATGATGAACTAATAGAATCACAAGTAAAGAGGCGGTTTATCAAGCCATCTTACACGCCTAGTGTAGTGAAGCCTAAGGAGTTCAACAAACCAGCTTACTCAAGAGTCTCCAAACCCGCTCCTATCACATTTAAAGAACAAGTAAAGTCTGAATACAAATCAAGAAGTGGTAACTCCTTCAAGAACACAAGGTGTTTTAAATGTTAAGGAATGGAGCATTACTCGCGTGATTGCCCTAATAAGAATATGGTCTTGTTACAAGAGGGAGGAGAGATTGTTCCTCAGGAAGAATCCGAAGTAAAATCTGAGGTTGAAGAGGAAGAAGAAGCCACAGTTGTGGTTGGTGAAATGCTGGTAGCTAGAAGAACTTTAAGTGTTCAGAATCATCCAGAAGAGAAGTTCCATCGAGAAAACATATTTCATACTCGATGCTTTACTAAAGAGAAGGTTTGTAGCTTGATAATAGATAGAGGGAGTTGTATAATGGTGCTAGTAAAGTTATGGTTAAGAAGCTTCAGCTCAAGACCATTCCCCATCTGCGTCCATACAAGCTGTAATGGTTGGATGATAGTGGAGCCTTACCCGTTTCTCAACAGGTTTTGTTTCAATATCTATTGGAAAGTATGAATATGAAGTTTTGTGTGATGTGATTCCTATGGGATCGAGTCATGTTCTGTTGGAAAGACCTTGGCAATCATATCGCAAGGCTATTCATGATGGCTACACCAACAAACACTCATTTGAGTTTAAAGGCTGAAAGATCACTCTTTTACCGTTAACTCCAAGTTAAATTTATCAAGACCAGCTCAAGCTTAGAGAGAAAGAAAAATTAGTATCTAATACTCTCTATATCAATCATAGTGAGTTCTCTAAAATTTATTATCTGGATATGACTACATTCATGTTTATCTACAAAGAATCTCTTGTAAATACTGATTATTCCCTGGAGCTTTCTAGTGATAAGACCGAGATCTTGCATGAGTATAATGACATATTTCCAGAAGATATTCCGCTAGGTTTACCACCCATTCGCGGAATCGAGCATCAGATTGATTTGGTACCGTGTTATGCATTACCTAACAGACCCGCATACCGAACTAATCATGTAGAAACAAAAGAGCTGCAAAAGCAAGTAGAAGAGTTAATGAATAAAATTTATATTCGTGAGAGCATGAGCCCTTGTGTGGTTCCGGTGCTGCTAGTTCCAAAGAAACAGTTCCATGAGAATGTGTGTGGATTACCGAGCTATAAACAACATAACTATAAAGTATAGGCATTCTATCCCTAGACTGGACTATATGCTAGATGAATTATATGGTTCTACCATATTTTCCAAGATTGATTTGAAGAGTGGGTATCATCAGATCAGAATGAAGGAAGGAGATGAGTGGAAGACGGTGTCCAAGACTAAGCAAGGTTTGTATGAGTGGCTGGTCATGCCGTTTGGAACTCTTGGGAGCGTGGTATTTTTGGAATATACCTAATTTTGTTGTATTTTTTGCAAATCCCTCTTATTATTTCTACTATAATTAATCAAACGCTAACAATAAGGAAAAAAATCTTAAATTCAACAAGAATTAATTATGTTTTTAATTAATTTAAAATATTTCCAAAATTAAATAAATTTCTAAGTTTCAAATTTAAATAGTATTTAATAAAATTAATTAATTAATTCGTAGTTAAATAATATATTAAAAATATTTTTAACATAATAATTTTTTTTTAAAAAGAACAAGAAATGAACGCTTCATGAACAGGAGGTTCGAATCAAATATTTTTACCTTCTTGAAAAGAAGATGATGGCTTTTGATGAGAAGGAGGATTCTTTGATGATGGAGAAGGATTACAATGGCAATGACGGTTATAAATCGACAAAGACGGTGCAACAATTGGTTGAGAGAGATTTTGATGCGATCTTCCTTAGGAAAGAACACACTTTGAGTTGATCTAAATGAACTAAATTGTGGATAAGATAGTGAAGAAGCATCGGATTCAATGAATGATGATAGAAGATCCTCTTGAAAGTGTATACTTGTAAGAGAAACGGATTCAAAGATCACAAAACTTTGAATCAAGGAGTGAAGAACAAAAACGTTGCTTTTACGTTAAGGTTTTAGCTTAAATAGACGGCACAAGAGCCTTAGGACAAACAACAAAACCCTAAAAATTGAACAACATGTAGTCTAAAATAAAACAACGAGAAATCTCATAAAAAAAAACAACAGAGCATTTATTCTGTAGAAGTGTCTAAGACACTTAGCCGAGGTAACTATTCTGAATAGCTTAGGCATAGTGATGTGATTTTCCTTCGTAAAAACCTTAATGGAGATCCTTCTACCAAATCCCCACCAAGGAAAAGAGTACATAACCACATCACTTAGCTTCTCATTCATAGTTACATGGTTCTTCAGTCTGGTTGGATATGAAGATGATGAACACATCCATGGAAGCTTCCTACAGATTCTGGTTCAAGTTCAGGTTCAAGCTCACCCTCTTTAGAGTTGGTCACGATCATATTAGATTTTATGGAAAGAGAGGAGGAGGAGACAAAATATGGTGGTTGTGATGATGTCTATGCAGTGGTTCAGCGATGGTAGAGATGATCGACAGTGATGAAGGAAAGAAAGAGAGATTTGGTGGCTGAGAGAGAAAAGAAGGAAGCATTCTCGGTAAACATGAATTGTGAGGATGAGAAATAAAAGAATTACGTTTTTCTCCTTTTATTTCCTTCAATGGGCTAATTGGTTTTGGATTTAGGTTGAAATTTTCGTTTGCTGGGTTTGGGATGTAACATACATGCCACTATTATTAACAAGGAATTGTGAGCAACATTGGAATGAAAAATATAAAATTATACTTTAGTTTAATTTTCTTGGACATATTTATTTATTTAATACCAATATAAATTGATTCTAATATATATTTTTATTTGTTATCATTTTTATTTATATAATTCATATGTTTTATGTGAATCTTAGTATTATATCATCTTTATAAAAATTTGATTTTCCATAAAATATATAATTATTTACTTATAACCCTAATATTCACTATGTATCCATTATAAATATATATGAACATAATCGTAAACCATGTTTTAATGGTATTGGAAATACCATTGGATAATAGTTTCCCCCCCCCCCCCCCCCCCCNCATTCACATAGGTTATGACTCTCTCTCTCTTCTCACAATATATGATATATTCATACCCCTAGATCAATGAATAGTCCACCTAAGTTAACATAGGTTCACATTATAGTTTTGTCCACCTACGTTATTTGTAGTTAGTTAGACTATTATTTTTTTCGTAGTAGACTTTTTTGTAGTTTTTTTCTCTATATGTTTAGGGTTTATATTTTGGGGTCTACGGTTTATATTTTGGAGTTTAAAATTTATATATTCGAGTTTAGAGTTTATACTTTCGAGTTTAGGGTTTATACTTTTTAGTTTAAAGTTTATTTTTTGGAGTTTACAATTTATATTTCACTAATTAATATTCACTATTCAAAAATAATTTTACCTGGAGGATCAAGACGATAAGCTTGATCCTTCTTTTTGAATGGACGTGATATGTCTCAGTGATCCCATATGAATCCATTTATTCAGTTCAGAGAGTATGTTGTTCCAGCTGGTCGAGATGGCGTTTGGATCAACTCTTGAACATTCTGGACCCTTGAAAGGTTGGTCTTGTTGGTCCAAGGATGTGCTGCGGCTAGTCGTGCCATATTGCTCTTCACTTGAGCTTTGCGTTCCAATGGATTCATGATGATCCTTTTGAGTCGCGACTTGTGCCTAGGCTTTCCCTTAAGATCGGTCTTCTTGTAAGGCCAATAAAACTAGTAGGCGGCCTTCTGGAAATCCGGGGTGATAATAAGATATACCATAAGCTCATGTTCATGGACCTCCCTCCTTGACAATGTGTTGACCACATCATTTTCCTTACCTTTATCGTGTTGAATGACATGAAGAATACCTCATATGTGAATATGTTACACGTTCTTTGTCAATCTCTGGTTGTACCTCACGATGAGTAAATGATTCATAATTAGTATGAATGACGGGATCACTAGTCTCTATGGGCTTGGCTCAACATGTTGTGTTGAAACATGAGATATGTTAGATCTTTGTCTTTGGATAACACATCCTCATAATGCTGCAACACATAAGTAATGTCACTCGTAAATACCGGTGAAAGGTTAGAGAAACTCATGAGAGTCTCTTTATACAGAAAATGAATTCGAGATTTATTAAAAGAATAAGTTTTCTCGATCTCACCCGATTGAATCATGAAGTTGAAACTCTGGGATTTAGTCTCCTCTTGAAGTGGATTGATGCACCACTAGTCTTTACAATACCTAAGCTCTCTGATTTCAAACTTAGATGCATGAGAAGAGTCACCATACATACTAGAAGACCGTCTAGGTGGTAGCTTGATAAGTATAGTCGTGTGTAGCTCTTGATGGAAAAAACTTGAAACCAACCATTTGATACATACCATGGGATCATGTCCCTGACTAAAAGCTCTAGTAGGTTCTACTAAATACATAAGACTAACTCCAGATCGTCATATAAATGTTTGAATTGGTCTACACATGTATAGTAAGCTGCAGGTAGTTTAACTTCGAAAATTTATTGTGAAAAAATCTAAAAAGCTCTTGGGAAGAACTATGGCTTGAAAGATTTAGTTTTCAGTGCATAATAGGATATAATTTTCCTTTATACTTCAGTAGTTGATATTCGTCCTCATACAACCCTTACAAGACACATATGTCAATCTGCCAATTTCTGAACTTGGCGAGTGGTTAGTGTTTGGAGTGTGAGTTTATGTTCTGATCAGGTTTGGACTCTTCTTGTGTTGAGACACGACTTTAGGGCTTCCTTTTTCGCTAATAACATGGTCGAAGTTGTCTTTCAGAGGTAGGACTTGATCTCAAATGGCAACAACATTTGATCTGCACCAAGACAAAAAAAAATAAGTACTCTCTATTAGACAAGAGTTGAGAAGCTTATCTATATATATGGTGGAGGTGCATTAGGTGGATCTTCTTTTATCAGAAAATAAGTAAACAATGTTCTCCATTGTTGTTGATGGCTCAATCATCTCCATGATTGCATCTCATAGTTGTTGTTCTCCTTGACTAGCTTGGAGACGTAAGTGTTATCTCTTTGGGTTAATTATAGATCTTTAGTAGCAATGTCATATTGCTATCTTTGAATTCCCAAGATGAGAAATCTCCAAGAAGAAGATCGATATGATCTACCCTTCTTTTGATTGCCTCAGTTTCTTGATGATTTGGAATCTGTCCATAGAACACCATAGGATTTGTTGAAGCTTCTCCTTCAGTTGTGTTCATCCCCTTATGACCTGAAACTCTCTCAAGACTTTTGAGACTAAACAAGTGTGTTAAAATAGTCATGGAGCTATTAACATTGAATTGTTGATATGTCTATAAGTCCAAAGAAATGAGTGACTTCCCTTGTTCTTCACGCATTATTTAATATTGTACAACCTCGTGATTCTTACACACTTCTTCATAAAGAGATTGTTGAATATCCTTTTCAGCTTCTTCCTCTTTGTTAACCTTATAGTTTGAAGTAACTAAGGTTTCATAATGGTCCGCTGTAGGTTGTGATGGCGGTTTTTGCAAAGAGTCTCGGCTCTTCTCCTTCTCTTCCTTCTGATCAGCCACGCACCACTCATTAGGATCCAATGCTTCACGGTCTTGCTTGGATACCTCTTCTCCATTAAGTTGCTCTTCAACATGTTCCACATTTACTTCTTGAACCTTCTAATCTCTACCTACAAGAGAACCCTTTGGAGAAGACAAGTGCATTATACTAGGATTAAAACTTTCAAAAAATTTGTGCAAATCCTTTTTAATATCTTCTTCTATCAAACGTAGTGACTGCTCTATTTTCTTTCTTCGGCCAGGGTCAATAACTTTTCTTTCCTCATAATACTCATAAGTGCTTAATTCTTTGGAAACTAAAATATTAGAAGACTTACCTCGATGGTACGTATCTTGATGTTTGTGTGCACATCGAGTAGTTTTCTTTAGCTTAAGACATGGAACATACGCTTTCCTCATAAGTGCTTTAAGTTCTGGCTAGGAGGTGTTAGGCTTTTTACGTAACCGATTCCTTATACTCTCGCCTTCTTCCCACCATCGCAAAACATGAGAGGAAAACACGTTATATCAAGACTGACTCGTTCCTCTTTAAGAGTTTGTCGGTAGTCAAACACATGTTCGATTTTATGTTCTCAGTATAAGTATGCTTCGGGTTCCTTCTATCCTTGAAAGATAGGAGCATCACGTTTGAAGTTATGAACTTGAATCCAACTCACATTTCGGCGCTCCACATGATGATAACCTCTTCCACAACGTCGTGATTTACGAACTTCTCGAAGTTCTCCATGGTACTTAGTCTTGGGGTTCAAGTTTTTCTTGGCTAGGAAAGTGGCAAGTGACTAAGGCTGGTCCGTATACATTGCTTTTCTTCTCTGCTGCTCCAATATTCGAGTCCAAACAGATGAAAAAAGGAAAGGAAGATTGATAAAACTTGGTGCACAAGTAGCATATTGACCAAATAAATGAGAAAAGGAAATAGTATATCGGTTGATAGGAAATGGGAAGATGTTGCTGTCCAATCTCTTAGTTTCCTTTTCTTCTCTGCTCGAGAAATCCTCCTTTCTCTTCTCCTTCTCCTAGTTGCACGAAATTCTCCTCGTGCTCCCTAGTTTGTACCTCAAGAATACAGAAACAAAGCCCAGAACAAGTTAAGAACAAAATTCAAAACTCGGTTCAGTCAAAAATTGGACAGAATTGTAGAAAAGACACAATTAACCACAAACCGACTCTCAACAGCAACATAAGCAATCAAACAACAGTTTAAACACAGCAGCAAGCTTGCACAACAGAAGAAAGAACACGCCACAACAACAACCAGATAAAAAAAAAATGAACACAAAAACTAAAACCTAGAGACTAGCGACAGCAAGAACTCAAGCAGCAGCAAAACCTTATTAAACTAAGACCTATGACACAACTAAAACAGACTAGGACTTTAAATAAAACAACAGACTCGTCAATAAACAAAACAAAGACAAGACAACACAAAAACCCTAATAAACTAGAAACGAAGAACACAAGGACAATACACAACTTAACTAAGACTCAAAACAGCAAAAAGACTCAATAAAAGCAATATAAGACTCAGCTAAACAGACTCGACAAAAAGTAACAAAATATGCAATTTTTTTTAATTCTAGGATTTATGAAGAAACGTGAAACCAAAAACAATGAAACAAGGATGCAATTTTTATTTTGCTTCTTTTTTTTTAATGAATCAAACAACAAAAACAAAACAGAAGCAAATATGGATGCAAACACAACAAATATAGATTCAAAAACATATATTTGAATGTTAAGTATGAAGAACTCCCTGTTTTTGATAAATCTACTTGAAAGATTGGTAGAACACACAAACAAAACTTATTTGAAATAAACAATCTTTAGGCAAACACAAGTCTTTATTTATGCAACTTATTCAATAAGCTATTATACACAATACGCTTATCAGCTTAAAACCTAACCCATTCCGATTGTTCTTTCTCACAAGATCTTATAATCTCTTGAACAACTCACACCACTCTCCCCTTTTTACCCTAAGACTTTGCGGCTCCAAAAGTGTTATCTTTCTCTTCATTTTGAGCCCTTAAATAATATCCTAACCCTAAAGCCTCCTTTCCAAATCTTCACAAGTTTCTTTATTCTTGTAATCGAAACTTCCATTTTCTGTCAACTCCACAGCCTTTCCATATCTAATCAGCCCGCGTCATTAACTCAACATTCTTCACATACGACATCGGCTTCACATCTTTTGCTCCTGATCTTCATATCCCTTTCAATCTCATCCTTGTTGATTCAGTTTGACAATCAAGCAACTCCCTTGAGTCCCTGTTCAAAAAAAAAAAAAAAACAAACATGAAACCAAACATCCACGCACAGAACACCATAACATTGAAACCAAAGAGTCATAACTAATTCNAACCAGACAAGCATGTTCAAAATATTACAACCAAAAAGGCTGAACCACAATAAAAGAGTTTGTCTCATAATCAACAGCCAAGGAGATCACATAACAAAACATTCAGACTGCTACATCATCATCTGCATGTGGTACTTGTTCAGCTTCCTCCTTTTCTATCCCTGCTTGGTAGCACAACTGAATCAAAAACATCCAATAATGATAACACCGGAGCGAGAAACAGAGACAAACTTACCTGCTAGTGTCTGTTGCAACAGAGTGATGGCAGCCATAATTTGCTGACGTAAATGATCCCTAGAGGCCAGTGGTGTCCCAAGGCGAGGATCCATCTTGTAGAGAGGGACAATAACCAAACCTTCACCATGGTTGAGAAACACAGGACGCTGACATTAAAGAATGCGATACAACAGAGAGGGAAAAGGAAAGTAGAATTTGCTTGATGGTTCATAGCCACAGTGCAGAATCAGGGAGAAGGCAAGCCATCCAAAGTTGATAGGTAAGTTTTGATACAGACGGTACAGAAACCTGGCACGGGTACAACACATGTATGTGGCATTTTTGGTGGGCAGCCAGTTGTGACAGCAGATGTTATACAGCACAGCCTTATCAGGAGAAAAGTGAGTGATACGAAGATCCACCCATTCATGCATACAACCATCAGACAGAAACACATCCAGATCATCATCAGAAACTATAAGGCCATTAACTTCACTCACCCGATCATCAATATCATGTAGACCAAAAGCTTGATTGATAGTAGTGGTAGAGAGCACATATGTATGACCGCGCACCCAGATTAGAATAGACAGATAGGTGGTATTGTCATCAGGAAGATGGGCCCAGAATTCAAATACCATATTGCGAACATTACCAGGAAGACTAGTGATAGTACTCATACAACCAAGATAACGCATAAGTGGTTCAATAACCGGTGGGAGCACTGTCAGATCAACCATGCGTTCTTCCAAGAGCGTAATAGTGGCGAAGATGTCATACCTGGCTTGAGCATGTGCATAAATGAAACGAGTCAGATCCACCACTGGTTGAGCCGAGGATGGTGTAGTACGAGTACGAGTCTGGGTGCGCCGAGATGAGTAACCAGAGGTTATGTTGCGGCATTTCAGACGAGAGACAGGAACCGATTGACTTGGTGCATGCACAGGTGAGGGATCAGATCTCGGTACCTTAGGTGCTTCGGGAATCGACTCTACAGGTGTGTGAAAATTAGGAACTGGAGACACCGGGTGAGAAGGTAATGCATGTGGAGGTGGTGCAGGGGACTATTCACCATAGAGGACGAGAGACAACTGATACACTCATATTTTAACCCAAATACATTCACTGCAAGTGCATAGCAAACGCAGTAGTATACTAGGGATCGAATCCACAGAGACCAAGAATGTACGACTCTCAGTTTAAAATTGAATCAAGCTAGGAACAGATTTAAAAGATGGTGTTGATACGAAAGTAGCAATAACGATAAAGTAAAAATGATTGTAAAGCAAATAACAAAAACGCTAGGCAATAGGGAATTCCACATGCATTTAGGTTAAAAGTCAAGGTTAACATGCAGGATTTTCTTTAAAAATAGTTCTCAACTCAAAAGACAAAAGCTAGACTAATCTCCTTCCGAAGTATAGATCCCTATGTTCGAATTACTTAAGACAACCTCCCGCCGTATTTATATAATTTAAACATGCTTTTCAATTTAGATTTGATATGTTCATAATCCCTTAAGACAATACTCCCGCAAGCAAAGACACTTACTCATCTAAACTAGTTTTGATCTCTAAACCAAATCCCTTTGTGTTTATCAATCTAATATCAATAAACTAAATGACATGTTTAATTCATGCATTGGTAACAAATCTAGACCGAGAACCTAACAATTTCAATCCATTCTATCAAACCCTAACAATTAACCTGGTTTTCCTAGGAGAAATCCTAAAACCTAACAAGTGAACTACTCAGACATTGAAAAGTAAACACAAATCAATATCAGAGAAGAACACATATTCAAAAACCAATTGTATAAAAATAAAAGACAGAGTTTAGAAATCTTCTCCAAAACACAAGGATGGGATTCGTCTCTCTGTAAAAGCTCTATAAAACAAAATAAGTGATTGATTGATTCTAAAATAAACCCAAGCCTAAGGCTTTTATAGTGCTAAAAACAAGGAAGAATAAAATAAAACCAATAAGGAAAAGTCTTGATGAGTCTTGAGGGCAAAAGTGTAATTTTGGATGATTTTAGTGATTCTCGGGTGCTTGGATTGATCGATCCCTTTCCGGATTGATTGATCTCTTTTTACATAAGTTTCCAGGAGGTTTGGATTGATCGATCCCTTTATCGATCGATCTGTCGTCACACTTTCTGCACATGCTTCTTCTGCAAAACAGCTTGACCAGTCTTAAGTAAAATCGCTATAACTTTTTATTGCTCCAATGGATTTACCTCAAACCACTTCAATATGAAAGCTAACTCACGTGGCTATCTTGTGTCAAAACTTTAGTTCAATCCATCCACGGGAACATCTTCAAGCATTGGTAAACTTTTGACCCTTCTGCCGGATTCTCCATCTGCATATGCCAATTTGCATCCATTTTGTGCACAAATCAATCTTTTTACTCCAGAACGTCCCAAACACCTAAAATCCTGAAATTATGCCAAAACTACATGGAAAACACTCAAATAATGCCAAATAGCAATTATAAATACCCACTATAAAGAGGTTCTAGTGACTGAAATGACTGTCAAGAAGAGGAATCATACACCGACATTGTGTACGATTAAGCAACCAGACGAGAAATACCAGAGAGCAATCGATTCATGATGAAAAGTGATTGTTCAATGGAACAAAAAAGATGTTTTTGTAGACAACGTAAGGTCGCGAGTGTTCGTGACAAGTGACAACCCTAGAAATCGAGGCATCATTTTCCTGCCTACATTGAGGGTGAAAGCAAGTTGGGCCTAGTGGGGCAGAGACTGTGTCCACAGAACATACAAACAACCCATACATGAACTACAAATCGCATTACTAACTAATCATGACAAAATAATTCATATTAGGGACAACCAACCTGTGATTAACACATAACCAAATACACAGTTAGACATTAGACAACCACTTAATATACCGAGAAAAAGAAAGAGTAGAAGGACGAGAAGAGATCAAAGAGCATAAATAGCTGTGCACAACATCTACCAAACCACTAGACAATGAGCAGTACACATGGGAATGACCAGGATTCACAACATCGGATACAAGATGTGAGTATAACAGAGACTATTCTTTCACACTGGCATGACTTAATACAGTGAAAGACTCGTTTTCAACCTTCTGAGAGCACACATGGCAGCTGGAGTTTCCTTTGGGTATGAATAAAAGTGAGTGATATTACTCGATTTTAATGCATAATAGTGAAAATTATTGTCTGCTATTCTGCATTATTCCGAGTATTTTCCTTGCAAATTTTGTGTATTTTCAGGATTCTATGTGTTCGTGTCGTTTTGGAGTTTTAAGAAGTATTCCAAGGCATTTCAAAGCAATCAGAAGTATGAGTTAACTAAAGAAGGTAATGCACGATCAGGCATCTGTTCCTGGAAGAAATCGGCTTAACGGATTGATCGTGCAGCATGAAGATCGATCGGGCAACTTGTCAAAGTGCCCGATCGGGCATTGAGAGATTGATCGGGCGTTTTACCCGAGAAATAAGGAGAAGATTTCCAAATTTTGCAATCAAGTCCTCAACTTATCCAATTTTCTTATTTTAGATTATTTTACTTTTTAGACTATAAATACATTATGTTTTAGGTTTTTAGAACGAATCTTTATTTTATTTCTAAGAGAATTATTGAGGGAGAGGAGATTCAAACCTTGTATTTGGAGAAGAATTCTGAACCTTTTTAATAATCTATTCTATTTCTATTATGTGTTCTTCATTGATATTGATTTGTGTTTGTTTGTCAATGTTTGAGTAGTTCACTAGTTAGGTTTTGTTTTCTCGGGAAAATCAGGGTTTGATTATTAGATTTATCATAAAGGGATAACAATTGTTAGGTTCTTAGTCGAGACTTGTTATTAATGCATGAATTAGACTGGCCATCTAGTTTATTGATATTAGACTAATAAACGCAAAGAGATTTGGTTTAGAAGTTGGATCTAATCTAGATGAATAAGTGTTCTTGCTTGCGAGATTATTGTCTTGAATGCTTATGAACAACTAAATATGAACTATATTGCATGATCAATTATTTAATAGACGACAAGAGTTTGTCTCTGATAATTTGAGCATAGGGTTTAATACTCCGAGAGGAGATTATTCCATTTTTGTCTTTCATGATGAGACATATTTACAAAGAAAATCCCTGAATGATAATTTGACTTTTAATCCTGACTACATCTGGTTTCTCTGAACCCATATGCTTTTATTCCATAGTTTACAACCGTTTTTAATTTACTGTTTTGATTTCGATCACAACAAACTTGATTATTTATGCTTTAGCTTGATTTGAGATTTAATTAAAATGTGTATTTTCTAGTCTCTGTGGGATTCAACCCTATACCTTGCTACATTGACCTATTCTCTGTAGTATTAGTTTGAGGATTTAAATTTTTGACCTATCAGAATTTTGGCGACGTTGTCGGGGACCAATAGTGCCTTTTTAGTTTTTTTATTAGAATATAGTCTAAAGTTTTTCTTTTTAATACTCATCTCGTTCTTTCCTGCTTATTTTTGTTTTACATGTGTATGATCAGAAGATCTGAAAAATCCTCCGAATTTCTAAGCCTAAGTAACTCGGAACTTGCAAGGATAGAACGCTCAAACCGGAAAGCAAAGAAAGACGCAAGCTCATCCAATTCAATGGCTAACAACGTTGATCCAAACGTTATGGTCATACCCCAAGTTCAAAATGATCCACTTGCTATTGGACTCAACCAATTGATCAACCAACCGCAAGGTGGTGGTAACGGCAATCAAGTGCCACCCGGCCAACAACGAGCTGATAACAACCAAGCTCCACTGGGGAATCCCAATCCTCAGAACATTGATGCAAGAAACTTTGTCTTGTATGGAGAACCGGAGAGAGTTAATCAGATCAATGCTCACAACCATCCTATAGTTGGTTCATTCAACAATCCTCATGCATTCTATGCTAACAGGAATCCCATCTAGCCCCCTCAACCTCAGCGAAGGGAATACCAATT
>OVBE01010533.1:0-14916 GCA_900406425.1 Iberis pinnata
TAACAACCTCGGATTTGGTCAAAAGGGGGTTGACTGGAAACGGGGTGTTACACCTGTTCTCGCAATTCTTTCCCACAATGCTGTTCTGAAGTTGTGGTTTGGAATACCATAAACACAAGAGAGGTAAAAGGATTTCCCATACATAAAAACCTTCAAATCTATTAGATTCTTGCTGTAATACAAAATTTGAACATCAACCCCTTCTTTCCAAAAAACAGCTAAACCCCCACTTTTACCAATTGGATCCACAGTAAAAACTTGCTTATAACCTAGCCAAGCTTGTAGATCCACTAAGACATCCCGATTGTTCATAGTTTCCATTAAGAATAAAATATCAGGGAAAAACAACAGCCTGAATTCCCTGAGCCGAGGAACTGTCAAGTCATAAAAACCACCCAACCCTTGACAGTTCCAAGACAAAATGCTCATGGCTGCTGGGACAGTCCTCTAAGAGAAACTGTCCCTTCCTTCTGGACTTGTGAGAGAGATAAACCTTTCCTTGATTCTGTTTTTTGCAGTTTCGAAGTTACTCCTTCTTCATCTTCTATCTTCCTTTTAGAAGAGCCTGGTTCTTGATCAGATGTCTGCATCTTATCCCCTCCTCTAGTTGATACTTGAAAAGCCTGCTTCTTCTTTTTATTTCTCACAAAAGTTTTCCTTTTCACTCTTGAACCACTGGTTGAGCCTATGGACCCTTGCTCTGTAGGATTCTGTTGGTGTGATTTAGAGCCAGATTTTGCTTCCCCCACATCCATTTCCTTTATCATTGTATTTTTGTTTGCTGCTAAGATGGCTGATGCCAACAACTTATCATGCGGTTTAACCGAGCCTTCTTCTAATCTATCCTCTTGCACCAATGAGAAATCGAACACGTGACCCTTGCCTTTATCAAGGTCTGATGAAATTGTAGCCTGTTGTTCTAGCCTCAGAAGGGATTTCTTCGTTTTAGGATCTCTTTCTGCTTCTCCTACTAAGGTTTTCACTCTTTCTTCTTTGATCCGTCTTTCTGGCCCTTCTGATGCTAAGAGGTATTGGCGCATATGATCCATAACACAAGGATCAATCCTAACTCTGCCTGTTAATGGATCTGTGCCTACCTGGTCCTCATTCAAGACACCAAACAAAGGATCTGTGGGGTTTAAGAACTCTGCAATCTTCTTCTTGTCCACTTTGATTCTCTGATGTAAAGGGACAACAGCCTTCTCTTGAGTTCTTTGGGTGAATGGGCATTTTTCCTTGGAGTGGTTCATCCTTTGGCATTGATAACATCTTCTCTGAACTTTCTCAAAGTCAAAGAACACAGTGAAGATATATCCATTGGCAGTACGGATTATTTTTGATCTTCTAAGGGGATTGTTTGAATTTTACTTGAACCCTTACAAAATCCCTGGTTTGTGGTTGAAGAGGGTCAAAAGCCACATCTTTGACTTCTCCTAAGATATCTCCGATGTACAGTATGGTTGCCTCTGTTAGGTGATTAACAGGAATATTTCTTATGCGAACCCATACTAGAATGTGCTTCAAGAAATCTTCAGAAGGTTGTTCCGACCATTTCTCCAAAATAATTGACCAGTCGTTGTATGTCCAGACCCTTTTCTCAAGAACTCTGTCTAAGTCGAGTTGGTGATTAAAGATAAACTGGAATTTCTCCTTTGATAGAGCAATACCCCTGATTTGCCCTTCCAAGCTCCATTTCCTAGGTAAATCAAGGATTAAGCTTGACATTTTCAGAGCATCTGGGTTGAGAGCCAAGCCAATTAAACTCAATTGATTCCTTTCTCCGGCACTAAATTCCGGTCTATCGGGAAGTATTAGCTCTGTATCTTCTTCCTCTTCCAGGTTCATGGCACCAAAGTCTTCAGGTAAGGGGATATTCCTCGTGGATGATTGAGTGTGATCTTGCGCATCCATATCTTCTAAAAGATCCAGTCACTATAGAGATTTGAGCTAAAAGCGATTGCAGAATCCGAAAAGAGAAGAATCACTTTTCTAAGATGATATCACCAGCTTCTTATTCTGATCGTTTTAAGCAAATTTGCACCACACAAATAACATCTTTCTACAGTTCAAACTTTTGGAAGCAAATAGCATATCCTGAGCCCAAAAGAGGGATTTCTTTTGTTCCTACAGAACTCCCCCTATAGATTTCTACTAAACTCGCCTTTTTAACAATTAAAAAAAAACTAATTAGTGGCCAGATTTTTTTTTATGTTTGCAAGTTGCAACCCCATTTATCATAGGATCGAGACTGCTGAAATTCTAAGTGGAAAAAATGAAGAATAAATGACATTATAATTCTGATAGATAAATAACTCTTGGCTGTTTCTCTCTCTGACCCGAGTATCGAGAAAACCCTAGTAGTTTGCTTCGGCGGCGGCCAAAGCCGTCGCCGGTCCATCCCTTTTCTTCTCGTCTTGTTCTATTCTCATGTACTCTCGTTTCCGCGTATTGTTGTTTCTCGGCCGGCGAGAGTGTACCGATTCTATCACCGGACACGGAATCTTGGCTAGACCATTGTGCTTGTCGTTGACTCACCGTATGATGGTAATAGATCTCTTAATGGTGCATCCCTCTTTCTCGGGCTCGCCTCCCAAAGAAGTGTTGCTTCTCCTAACTTATCGCATTAACAAGACTCCTCAACTGAGAGCTTTGCCGGCGCCTATGGTTTCTAAGGCAAGTCTGGTTGATGTTTCTTCATATGAGCTTTGTCAATATAAACCAGATCTCCAGCGCTCCAAGCTTCCTCTTTATTTCTATGGATCTGGTTTCCTTTGGAGTCATGTGTGCTCGTTTTTTTATTTCTCTGCTGCTCACAAGTTTCCCCTTTATGCCACAACCGAACCTGGTCATTCACTTACTAGACTCTCACTGCAAAAGCTCATCATCACTTGTGGCGGCTTGGTTCTATGCAGATTTGATATCCTTATCTGATGTTTCGGTGATGTGGGTTTATGTCGATTCGAGAAAATCGGAATCTTATAAGGTATTATTATCTCGGGGATCTCATGATGAAGAAATCTCATCCTCTTATGTCTGGACAGAAGTATTTTTAATATCTACTTTATCTTCTGGAAAAGAGTCTTTTATACTTAACCCTTGATGCGTCTATGTACTATATCTATTAAGCTCTAATCATAAGATTATCTATTTTGCACGAGGTCTGCAGTATCAGATCTTGGTTCTCATGGATAGCGTTGTTGTTAAGGTGGATAGTATTATAGCATGCTTGGTTTCCATGACTGGTGGTTGTGATTGCTTTACATTGCTTTGGGGTGATGAGTATGAGTTGTCAAATTCTACACTATGTAATCGCCATAAGTTGGATCTTTATATCACACCTTGGGTTTTAAGTATGATGACAGACCAAAATTTGGTGGTATTTGTGGCTGTCAGCCTCGTAGATGTTTCAGGTTTAGAGACATCTAACCAAACTTCCTCATGTCGGGGTCAAGAGAGATTGTCTTCATTGTTTTCATCATCTCCTTATTTAGAAGTGAAAATTGATGTTTTGGCTTTCACTGTTGTGAGAGTCGCGGTTCTGGACCGTCTTTCAAAGTCACAATGTAAAGTGACGTCTTCAAAATTAGTCGAGGAAGCAATAGAAAGTCTTGAGCTATCCAAGTGTTTAACCGCATTAATCTGTTTCACTTTACTCCTAACTTTTATCAAAGCTTGTGTTAACTTTCTTATCTATCTCTTAGGCCATTTGTTAGTATTTGGAATTTTTTGTTTCACACATTTGGGCTTGTCCAATGTTGCGCATACTTTGTATTCTCTTTGAATGAATGAATGATTGGTGCACAAAAAAATGACATTATAATTCTATGAATGTAATGGTACTGTCGAACCCTATTTTGGAAGTTGTCGTTGAAATACTAATTATAATTCAACATAAATCAATAAATCGATATAAATCAACGACATAATCGGATAATCATATTAAAAATTATTTATTATAGACTTATAGTATAATGCTAAGATTAAAATTTAGGGGTTAACAGTAAAAGTTAAAAATGACATTTTTGTTGATCAAAAGAAAAATGTCATATAAAAAATATACACAACACTAGTAAAATATGTAGTCTTTATATATATGTTCAACGATTTCATTTTGCCTTTTAAAAAATATTGCTTCGTTATTTCCTTTTAAACATGTGTATTAATTTCATGTCGGATCATCATAACCAAACCGTATGCCAAATATTTAGCCATTAAATATAGTTAAACATTATCATATATTTTCATCTAATTGTATATCAATAAATAAGATAAAAATTATTTTCTTATCCGAATTAGTTCAATTATATATTATGATGAGAACTTCTTCTAGATTTACAAGACTATAAATATATTTTTTAAAGTTGTTTTAAAAAATTACAAACTCATTCACAAGTTTCTAATACTAACCGAACATAACCAAAATACTGTCCTGACTATTTTTCTCTTTGCTACTTAACATTTTACTTAAAAAAAAAACAGTTTGCATTGAACATTGTAAAAATACAAAATAGTAACAAATTCTAGTATGGTTATGATTTATTCTAGACCCATAATGTTTGAATAGTTTTTTACAATAATTTTTTTTTTAACAGATAATATTATTACATTCAAAATTCAAAATCGTANCCAAAATTGTACCTTAAATACTTTATGAAATTTCATTTGAATGTTTAAATATAGTATGTTGTATTTTATCTTTTGTATAAAGCATAAATGGACAAGCGACAAAAAAAGGCATATCCTTCACCCAATTGCAATAAATATTACTTTATAACAATTCTACANTCAAAATCGTACCTTAAATAGTTTATGAAATTTCATTTGAATGTTTAAATATAGTATGTTGTATTTTATCTTTTGTATAAAGCATAAATGGACAAGCGACAAAAAAAAGGCATATCCTTCACCCAATTGCAATAAATATTACTTTATAACAATTCTACAAATATTTTCACACATTGCATATACGTTGCATTACTATTTACTTATTGGATAGATATATAATAACAACATATTTGAAATAATTTAAATTTTAATAATTGATTATTGTGGGTCGGTTTTGTTTTCTAAGAAAAATGGGCTTCTGAGCCCATCACAGAAATTGGAAATTATTGGGGCTAGTTCGAACTCGTGGCCCAATATTGTTTCTCGTTGGTTTAAAGTGTATGTTAAAGGTTTAACAGAAACACATAATCACATATCGCACAAGTTAGAAAGTGAATCAGAGAAGGAGAGATCAGAGCAAGAATCAGAGATCGAAGGAGGTTCTGGTGGCCAAGAAATTGCACCAAGAAGAATGAGGGGTCTTCGGATCAAGTCTGTGACCTTGGTTCTTCTTCATCCTTTGTGATCTTTCCTACAAAGAAAGATAGATCAATCAATCAATTGTAAAAGAATTTGAATCTGATTTCTAGTGCAAGCACGAGAGTTTTGTTCTCCTTCATCCTTTGTGATCTTTCCTACAAAGAAAGATAGATCAATCAATCAATTGTAAAAGGATTTGAATCTGATTTCTAGTGCAAGCACGAGAGTTTTTTTTCTCCCCCCAGATATGTAGAGTAATCGAACTCTGGGTCAATAATTTGCTTTGAGTTTTGCATTTGATTAAGTTCAAGAACATACCAAAACACCCTAAGTCTCAATCTAAACAACAAGTTAATCGATCATATAAACTCAACAAGTGGTATCAGAGCACAACCATGAGCTAGTTGTGAAAGGCAAGAAGGAGATTAGGGAGAAAACTCGAGAAACTTATCTTTGTAAATCTGTATTGAAGAATTCCAGCAAGACTTGTGTTCTTCATCTTGCACATATCCATGCTTTAACTTCCATTTCTCTCTTGTTTCATTCTTTAATCAGTCTTGGTCTCTTAATCTTGATTTTTTTTACATTGTTGTTTTGCAATATCAAATATGTACCTGAAATTATAAAGAAGAAATCAAAGTAACATAAAACCTACACTAGGAAGGTTTGAGATAGAAAATTTTGACGGAAAATGAGATTTTGGTTTATGGAAGTTCAAGATGCCTGGACAGTTGGAAATACAAGGCCTCCTATCTGTTCTTGAGGAAGACAAAAAACCTAAGGATTCAGATACAACTGGAGACTCTATTCAACAATCGTCACCAGCTACTAAAGATCCTAAGAGGTCAGGGAAAGATCTAAGAGTTAGAAGCATGTTCAGTACATGCTTAAGTGACCTCATACTTAGAAAGATCATGCATGAAACCACTGCTTTAGGGATGTGGAAAGCTTTTGAGAAAGATTATCACACTAAGTCAGTTCCTAATAGAATTTACATGAAGAAGAAATTCTCATGTTACAAGATGGAAGAAAATAAGACTATAGAAAAAAATGTTGATGACTTTCTCAAGTTAATTGCGGATCTAGCTAGTCTTAAGGTCACCATCTCAAATGAGGATTAAACCATTCAGCTACTGCCAAGTTTTCCACCTTTGTATGAACCTTTGGTTCATATATTACAATTTGGAGCAGGAAAAAAAAAACTATCACAGTAAGTGAAGTAATCACAGCAGCCTACTCCAAAGAGGTAGAACTCAAATATAAAGGACTAACTGGCAAAAGTAAAGGACCCTTAGAGAGCTTGTACATAGGAAAATCAAAGAACAAAAAAAGAAAGGCAAGTGCAAAGAACAAGAGAAAAGGCAAGGCACATGACAAGGATAAAGGAAAAGGAAAACAAAAAAATAAGCACAAGACATGCTGCTTCATGTGTGGAAATGAGTGAAATTGGAAACGTGAATGCCCTGATAAAGGGAAAAAGAAAGATTAAGAGTAATCAGCTAACATTGTCACAGAACTAAAGCAACCATTTGTACTTACTGCAAGTACACTTTATTCTAAAGACGAGTGGGTTTTGGACTCAGGTTGTACATTTCATATCACAATTAACATGGACCTATTATTTGACTATGAAGAAAAAGATGGAGGACAAGTCCTCATGCCAAATAATACAATTAGTGATGTGAAAGGTATTGGAAAAGTTAAAATCATTAATAATGAGAGAGATAAGGTAATTCTCACTCAAGTAAGGTACATTCCTAGTATTATTAAAAATCTAATCTCATATGAAATGTTGGAGAAAGTTAGATGTAAGTATTCAGGTTAGGGCTGGGCATTCAGATTTCGGGTCGGATTCGGATTGGTTATTTTGGGTTTCGGGTTATTCGGGTTGGACCATATAGGATCCGTTTCGGATCCGATCATATTTCGGTTTGGATCGGATCAGATTTTTTCGGGTTCGGGTCGGTTCCTATTTTTTGAAGAAAATCCGAAAGTATTTTCGGATTCCTTTCGGTTCCGGTATAATTCGGGTTTTGGACCAGAAATAACCCGAAAAATCCGAAAATACCCGAAATCCACCTGCAAACCCTGAATATACCTGTACAAATCCGAAAATTTCAGTTAAAAACCAGAAACAATTTTTAAAAACCAAAGTTACCAAAAAAAAATCAAACTTCAAAATATAACATAAAAATATGTCAAATTGCCTAAAAACCATGAAATATATATATAAAAAAAAAAAGCATGTAAGTAGAGCCTCTTCCAAAATCAAAACAATAATGAAGAAGAGTTCAGTCAAATTCAACTAAACAAAACAATGTAAAATGCACCAAGCCACCAACGTCCAAGACTCCAAAACAAGCTCACACAAGCAGCCTCATCCTCAAATATTCCATTGAGCTTTAAACTCTAAAACCAAATTAAAATCAATATAATAGTTACTAGTTAGTATGATACTATAATTTGTAACAATTTATGAATGAGATATAATTAGAAAATACATCTTTGGAGTTTATCTTGCCACTCAATATCTGCCAGCAATTGTTGATTTGTTATAATTCCATTTTCATTAATGTGAATTTCACATTTAAGCCATTGCTCGATGCACATGAGGACTTCAATCATGTAATGTGTTAAGGAACTCCTAAATGGGTCTAAAATTCTATTACTATTGCTAAAGGCTGATTCAGATGCCACAGAAGAAACTTGCATATGCAAGCACATCTTTGGCTATTGCAGCCAAAATAGGATACTTAGAACTATGCATCTTCCACCATCCTAAAACATCAAATGGTATTCCAAGTGTACTAGGCTTTGGATTTTCAACTTTCTCTTTCAAATATAGTTCCAAATCAGAACTTGCATCTTCCGAACCTATCTCGTCTACCAAGTCTTTGTACACATCATCCATTCTTTCATATACAAGATCATTGTCTAAATCTACCCTATCAAACATATCACCTGACATATGATCCTTCTGTGATTGTGATTGAGACTGAGATGATGTTCCTTCACAAAATTCATTTCCAAATGTGACATACTCATCAAAGATTTTGGTCAAAACTTTTTTTACCGAGCTAGAGAATTCTTTGGCTTCATCATTATCTTTCCCATATAGCTTTTCAAAACAAATAGATGCAAATTTCATTATGTTCCGAGGATCAAAAATACTAGCGATAATCAGAATCTTATTTATTTGCTTCAACCCACCCCAATACTTATCAAACTTGTCTCTCATTAACACTGCCTTAGCTTTCAATTTTCCATCAACACTATTGCACAAAATATCCAGATTTCTATGAATTGTCACTATCTCAGCATAACACGTGTACGAGTTGACACTAGTAAAAGCAGAAACCACAATAGTTGAATTATAAAAGATAACCAAAAACTTGACTAACCTCTCGCACTCATCCCAATCATTTGAAGTAGGTGGTCCAATCCTCTTTTTATCATCCACTTTTTCTGAAAAGTAATCATTGTAGAGTTTATCCTCAGCTTCCATCATACTAAATGCCACTTTAAACTTCATTTCTCTAGTTAGCATAAGGTAAGTAGACTTCCACCTTGTTTTACAATCTAAAGGCAAACTCCCTCTTGACATTTTTTCTGATTCCACTTTTTTATCAAAAGAATCCAACCTGCTTGATGAAGATCTGACATAATTTACATTATTCCTAATAGCAGCTACACTACTATCCATTGCCGGTAATCCATCTCTCACAACCAAGTTAATTATATGAGCACAACAACGCAAATGCATTAATTCACCACCCAACACCAAAGAATCACTTCCTTGCAAACTAAATTCACTATGAAATTTCTTTAAAGCATTAGTGTTTGCAGTAGCATTATCAACTATGATTGTGAATATCTTCTTAATACCCCATTCAGACAAACATTGAAGAAGGACAACAGATATAGTGTTACCTTTGTGATCACATATGTGCTTGAAACCAATAATAAGCTTCCTTAAACGCCAGCTTGCATCTATAAAGTGTGCAGTGATTACCATATAACTATCTCCAGTTGTAGGAGCAACCCATATGTCGGTTGTAAGAGAAACTCTCTGGTTATTGGAGTTTATAACCTTCATCATAGCAGCCCTTCTACTAGCATAGATCTATGCTACATCCCTAGTGCAGGTCCTCTTTGAATGTGGCTTGTACAGTTTCACCTTAGTGCAAAAATGTTTGAAAGCCAGACTTTCTATGAAAGAAAAAGGCAATTCATCAAGCACAATCATCTTGTTCGCAGCTTCTCTAAAAACACTTTCTGAAACCCTTGACAGTCTAAGATTACCCCCATCTCCATCAGGTTACAACACATTTTGTGTCTGATTTTTAGAATCATTCAAAGCTTTGTATTCTTTGTAGATTCCTAAATGCTTCTTCAAACAGGTGGTCCCATTGTATGTAGCATATTTTCACTTGTTCTTGTTATCCGGTAGGCGTGTGAAATGTTCCTATACTCAAGACCTTGTGCTAGTCGAATTCTTCTTCTGTTTACTCTTTTTTGGAACTGAACTATCCCCATCTACGTTTTTCCTTTTGTTTCCACTTCATGCTTCTTCTTCTCTATCATCATCATTTTTGTCAAAATCATCTTCTGCATATGGAGATGAATCCATATGTGGAAAATAACAAAAGTTTCATAAATCAGAATGTAACTAATAAGATGTATAGTTTATTAAAAATTTAAAATATATTCAAGGTAATTTACATAAACCGAACAATAACACAACAAACTGTTGTCAACAATATCCAAAGACCAATCTGCTTAACTAATTACAACATAAACCGAACAACAACACAACTACACAACAACCCTATCTTCTTCAGTTTCTTAAGTACTAAAGAACTAAAAAGAATAATATCTAAGATGGTTGAGAATGAATGAAACGCCTCATACTGTCAATACTTATGCATCATATGAACACATGGTTTTACAAACGTGTCATTACTTGTGCATTATCTGCTTCATCTTCAATAATACAATTATACAAACATCACTGAGACATACAATTAATATTCAAAAATCACAGAAACATACAAAGATCTTCAATAATACAACCTATTTGCATTGTTATGTCATATACTCATACTAATATACAATAATACAAACATCACAGAGAATCAATCATTTACAAACCATCTTCTTCGTTTTCTCACTTTCTCTTCTCTGCTAATCCGATTTTTTGAAAAACTAGATTTACCAAATCATAAAAAACAAAGAAATATTGTCTCCTACAATGATTCATGTTGAAAAAAAATTAACAATCTCACATAATCACTGAAAAAAGTTCATACCCAAGATTGTGTTGAGACACACCAAAGCTTTCGTTTTTTAGAGGAAGATAAAGCTGAAGATTGATCTTGAGCTTGCTTAAGGACCTTGCTAATTGTTATTGATTCCAGAGTTGCTAACTGAAGTTAAAATTTAATAATTAAAAGAGAGAGAAGCGTAATCGACGAAATTTTCAGAAGAGGAAAAGGAAACTCGGCGGCGAAGACTGGTTTAGGCCTTAGGGATCTAGGTTTTTTTTTTTTACAAGCGGTATGATTCGGGTTATCCGAAATACTTTTGGAACGGTTTGGATTTAACCTAAAATCCGAAATGTGTGAGAGAAGAATCCATTCGATTTTTAATCATACCGGATTCGGATCGGTTCAGGTTTTATTGGTTCGAATCCGGATCAGATTTTCGAATCCAGATTTTTTTCCCACCCCTAATTCAAGTGAAGATTTTGTGATAACTTTTTACAAAGATGGACAAAAGGTATTATCGGGAAAGTACAAGGATGGAATGTACCACTTACAAGGAACAATCACTAAAGGTGAAGCTAATTTGGTAAATTCAAGTGAAGAAATGACAAGAATTTGGCATTCAAGGCTCAGCCATATTAGCAACAAAAACCTACAAGTACTGGTTAAAGAAGCATAATAAGTCAAGTTCTGCGAGTCGTGTCTTTTAGGAAAAACACACAAACTGAGTTTTCTATATGTTAAACATACTACAAAAGGCATCTTGGAGTATGTCCATTCAGATCTATGGGGGTCACCCAATACACCAGAAAGCTTAGGAGGATGCAGGTATTTGATTAGTTTTATTGATAATTATTCTAAGAAAGTGTGAGTTTATTTGTGCAGGAGCAAAGATGAAGCATTCTCTAGGTTTAAAGAATGGAAAGAAGGTGCGGAAAATTCTACAAACAGGAAGATAAAATACCTAAGGACTGATAATGGTTTAAAATTTTGTAATACTAATTTTGATGATTTGTGTACAGAATCAGGTATCATTAAGCACAAGACGTGTACTTACACACCTCAACTGAATGGTGTTTCAGAAAGAATGAATAGAACAATAATGGATAAGGTTAGGAATATGCTTGCAGAAGTAGAATTGGGACATGAATTCTGGGCTGAAGCAACATCTACTCCAATTTACCTAATTAATAGAACACCAAAATCTACCTTAAAGTTCAAATTACCACAAGAGGTATGGTCAAGTAAGAAACCAGACTTTACAAACTTAAGGAGATTGGGTTGTTCTGCTTTTGTTCATGTTGTGCATGAAAAGACTAAACCCATAGCATTTAAAGGAATCTTCATGGGTTATCCCTTTGGTGTTAAAGGATATAGGGTGTGGCTACCTGAATAAGGCAAGTGCACTACAAGCAGAAATGTTATTTTTCATGAAAAAGAACTTTACATGAAGGCTGCTAAGGAAAAGAACACTTCACAATCACTAGATGAATCAAAACAAGCCAAGATAAATGAATTGGAATTGATTTCAAGACATCAAGTGATTCAATGTGAGCAGGCAAAACTGGATGATGAGGATGAGTCTTCACAGGAAACAGAATCAGAAGGAAAAATTTCAAGCTCAGAGTCATCAGAAGAAAGAGATGAAGAAGAGATTCAGAATGAGCTAGAAACTGAACCAGCAGAAACTGAAAACCTAAATAACTATCTTTTGGCAAGAGATAGAAACATAAGACTGAACATCAGAGCACCATCCAGAAGATCCTAAGTCCTATGAAGAAGCACTAAGGAGCAAGGACTCTAAGCACTGGGTAAATGCAGCAAAAGAAAAGATGATGTTACTACTTAAAAACCATACTTGGGATCTAACTGACAAACTATAAAAATCGAAGCTTGTTGGCTGTAAAGTAATATTCAAATTAAATCCAGGAAATCAGGAGTTGAACCTAAGAGGTATAAAGCTATATTGGTTGCTAAGGGATTTTCAAAGAAAGAGGGAATTGACTACAATGAAGTTTTTTCACCAGCAATTAAACATGTGTATATTAGATTAATGATATCATTGGTAGTGAATCAAGACTATGAGCTGGAACAGATGGATGTTAAGACAACTTTTCTGCATGGTGAGCTAGAGGAAAGAATCTTGATGATTCAACCAAAAGTTTTTGTAAAGAAGGGTGAAGAAAATAAAGTGTGCCTATTAAGAAAATCCTTATATGGATTGAAAGAATCACCTAGACAATGGAATTTCAGGTTTGATTGTTTCGTGAAAAAGGAAAAATTTACAAGGTGTAGTTATGATATGTGTGTGTGTATATGAGAAATGTCATAACAGAACAAGGAATCTACCTCCTAATCTATGTTGATGACATGCTCATAGCATCTAAGAGTCAAGATCAGATTAGAAAGGTAAAGGACAGTTTGAGCAGGGAATTCGAAATGAAGGACTTAGGAAAGGCTTTAAGAATTCTTGGAATGGATATAAGAAGGAACATGGAGAAAGGTACATTGATTTTGTCTCAAGATAAATATCTACAGAAGGTACTTAAGTGTTTTAACATGATGGATTCAGAGTCTACTGTAACACATATTGCTTCTCATTTCAAATTAAGAAGCCTAAGTAAAGAAGAAGTTGTGTCAAAAGCACCACATATGGAAAAGATTCCATATGCTAGTGTTGTAGGAAGAATCATGTATGCCATGATTGGAACAAGGCTAGATTTGGGTTATGTTGTTGGGTTTATTAACAGGCTTATGTCTAAACCTAGCAGAGAACATTGGGAAACTGTTAAATGGGTTTTAAGATACCTAAGTGGTGCTTTCAGAATTAGCCTAACTTTTCAGACGAATTCAAGTTTTAGCATTGAAGGGTTTTGTGACTCTGATTATGCCATTGACCTTGAGAAAAAGAAGATCAGCGACTGGTTTTATCTTTAAGGTTTGGGGAAATACAGTATGTTGGAAGTCAAATTTACAATCAGTTGTAGCATTATCAACAACTGAAGCCGAGTACATGGCACTGACTTCAGCTTGAAAAAGGCTAATTGGTTAAAAGGTATATGCAGTGAATTAGGTTTTGAAACTAAATTAGTTTAAATTCATAGTGATTCACAAAGTGCATTGGCCCTAGCTAAAAATGCAGTTTTCCATGAGAGAACTAAGCATATTGCTATTAAATTCATTTCATAAGAGATATTGCAGCTCAAGGGGATGTAACACTACTCTCAAGATTCATACAAGAAAAAACCCTTCAGATTTCTTAACAAAGGCATTACCTGGGCCTAAGTTTGAGCTCTGTAGGGAGCTGGTTGGACTCACATAATCACAAGCTCGACTCCAGGTAATTCTAGCTATTGAACCTCCACCTCGCAATCAACAAAAACAATAGACAAGGTCAGTTTAGATGTTTTGGTTCAATACACATTATATTAATAAATACTGGAGGTTGGAGTTACTTGTGAGCATCAAAAGGTTTTGGAGTGAAAGATCTTACGTTCCAGGTGAAGCATCTTCAAAATGAGTGTTGTCAAAAACGAAGATTATGTCAGTACTTGGTTTTACATATTTAATCAAGAAAGAGGTGGGAAGAAAAATCAAATTTAAAAGCTCGTAAAGGTATACATGTTAGGTTGATTTTCTAGGTCTTAAGTTAGTTCAAGTTTTCTCAAGGTTGAAGCTCCAAGGTTACATGCAAGTTTGGAATTTGGAGTGAGTTAGTCAAAATTTGCAGAAACAATATGGCAAAGACATATTTACAAAGTCAAGAGAAGAAGGTGAAGCTAGTCTTATCAGGGTTTCAAGTCGGAAGTATAAGGTAGTTGAAAGGTAGAAGTCGCGAATTACCTTCACAATTGCTTCTTCAGTCGCAAACATATCGGACTGGAGCTAAACATGAGGAAATTGGAAGTTGTGGTGGTTTTACATGCAAGGAGAATAAGCTCCAGCATGAATCGCCATGAAATCGCATGGAGACAGAAATTAGGGAACTAGGGTTCGGCGTAACCTAGGTTTCTCTGAGGCAAATGTGACATTGTGGGTCAGTTTTGTTGCGTAAGACAATTGGGCTTCTGATCCCATCACATGAATTGGAAATGACTTGGGCTAGTTCGAGCTCGTGGCCCAAGTTTGTTTCTGGTTGATTTAAAGTGTTAGTTAAAGGTTTAGCAGAAACATAGATTCACATATCGCACAAGTTAGAAAGTGAATAAGAGAAGGAGAGATCATAGCAAGAATCAGAGATCGAAGGAGGTTCTGGTGGCCAAGAAATTGCACCAAGAAGAATCAGGAGCCTTGTGAGAGCAGAAACCCTCACACCAAATTTAATCGAAAAATGTAAAGAAAATAATGA
>OVBE01010534.1:0-14916 GCA_900406425.1 Iberis pinnata
TGACCTTACCATTGATTGCACGTTTTACCTTTCTTGCATTTACTCTGTTTTGCATCCGAAGTGGTTAAAGCATTTTTCTGTTCCATGCATTTTTACGTTCGTTGCACTTAGGACCTTTTAGCACCCAAAACCTTTTTAACATCAGCTTGACTTTGAAGCATCCAACACATTCTCACTACTTAGTACACTCCCATTGCACATAACCTCATCTGGCCTAGTTAAAAAAATAGGGTGGGTCGTTGCACATAACCTCTTTTGAAAACAGTTTTGATCTTCAAATCCCAATAACAGACCTCAAGAGGGGTGATCAAGTGTTTATGCTCAACCCAATGCTTGAGCACTATCCAAGGGATGTAAACCCAAAACGCCTCAAGAACATCATAATCAAGGAAACTATGCCTGATGGAGCAATTATACTTGTTATGGAACCTGATAAGGGGTCAAAATTGAACTAACAAATCAACCCAAATAATGATGGTTGGATAAGTCCAGGAAAAAAGCCTGGTGAATGAACCTCAGTTCTCCTTGGACAACTATCTCAGGGCTCTTAAAGCTTAAACAGGAAGTCAAGCTTAGTGACTATGAACAAGCTCACTTGGGAGGAAATCCCATGTCTATCTCTGTACATAATAAATTTTCAATTCGTGTCTAATTTTTCTTTTAGGTACCCTTGATCAATACTGTGGACACTTGGTGTGGGGAAAAGAGGAAAGCAGAGTCACCTTGAGGAAATTACAGGCGAACCTAAGACTTTTCACATCGAGCCAAGGACAAGGGGGACACATCACCTTGATCTCAACTTCAGCCACCTTCTTCCACTCAACCCGAATACATTACCACTCCAACCCCTTTTCACTGTTTATTCCATAGCGTATTTTCTATTTATTGTTGCGTTTTGGTCCTTATTTCAACTTTGCATCTAAGGCATACAAAAACAAAAAACATTGTAATTCTTTTGAAAATTGATTTAAAAACAGAGCGTTCGTGTAGTTGCATTTAGGTTATCAGGATTATAAGTTTTTCATTTGCATTTGAATAGGGAACTAGGATGATAGCAACCTTGTAAGTATGTTGTTTTCTCAGGTAGTATCAATGCCCTGGTTATTAGTTGTCTAATGCATTCTGATTAAAATTGAAGTAAGACTGCACCATACTTGAAATGTGAAATTGCATGATCCTTTCTTTTCTGAAGCATGATGCGATATGAAGTTTATCTCTGTTTATTATAACCTAAAATTGACATTTAATTATCATGTTTCTGCGCTGGATTTTAACTCATATATATCATATACATATTTGGATTATCTTCTACCATTTCACCACTCTTGTTAATCCAAATAGACTTTCGACCCTTGAACCTTGCCTTCTTTCAAGCCACTTATCAATTACTGAGTGTTTTCCCTTTTATGGAATGAGCTTGGTAGAAAGTGTTATGTGCGAACTGACAGGAATGGAATCTCATGTAGTTCTAGTTCATATTTTTTTGGATTACATAAGACTAGGCGGGTTTGATTATGGGTATTTGGGTTGTTTTTAAAAAAGGGGAAAATATGTTGGGAATCCGGTAAAAGAAAAGGGTAAGGTGATGAATCTTAGGGGAGGAAAGGAAAAGAAAAGAAAACTGGATAATCTAGTAAAGGGTTTGGGGGGAAATGGATATGAAAAGTATGGTTTGTGCAAAAACAGAACAGGCAAACTACAATGAAAGAAAAGGGTAGAGACCCAAGTAGTTAGTTCAAAAACAAAAAAGATCAGAAACCAGAAGTGTTAAAATCAGGAAATCCCAAAATCTGCTAGAAGTTGATAATGAAAGAAGCTTCTCCTAAGAATTGTTTAGGAAATGTGAACCATGAAGATCACTTCGAACTTGAAAAAGGGTAGAATTAGAGTCTCCTACTAGGTTTAGAATTAGGAAAATTTTAGTTTCAATAACTTTAGGTAGATGGGATTCTGTTCTTGTATGCATCTACGTGTTCTTATCTTTAGCATTCCCTTTTCTGAAATGTTAGCCAATGTATAAAGGGTTCGTTTTTATCCCTTAACCAATCCCTTAGCCAAATGAGTTCAATGAATGTACATGACTTGATCCACAATTTTTGTTTAATGAATGTTAAAGAGGTAAATGGATTTTAATGGATTATGGAAGTTGGAACTGATATGGAATGAACTTCGATGACTATGGCTAAAGTTCTTAAGTAGGATAAGATTAACTTCATTCTAGAACTAGTGACATGGACATTGATATTCCCTATTATATCAACATATTTTGGTTTTGAGTTTCCACTTTCAAACTTCTCTTCCAAGCTTCTGAATTATTTGCTTGAGGGCAAGCAAGGATTTTTGTTTGGGAGAGTTGATGTCTCTGTATTTTACATGTTATACAAAGTTATTTACCATCATTTTAGGGTCATTTAGATGTCAACATGTTGAATTCATAGGTAGTATCGCATTACCATTCGCATACATATGTATTTTTGGAGACATTCTTAGGGAATTTTCAGAGCATTTTGGAAGTTTCAGAACATCAACTTGATTTAGGAAAAACAAATGCAAAGAAAAACCAAGGCGACTTCTCGGCTCAACTAGAAAAAGTGACGCCTCGATCGTCAGCCTCGACCAAAGCTTTACCTCGATCACCATCTGTGCATCACCTCGATCTCTAGTGCAGCTCTAGCCGCCTTCGTCAGCTAGATCAACCATCGAGCCCGACTCAATCTCCAGCTCCTGCTCCACCTTGGCCTGGATTACCAGCGCCCCGATCACCGAGTAGTCGGCTCGATCATCAAG
Source organism: Iberis pinnata (assembly GCA_900406425.1). Classification (NCBI taxonomy): domain Eukaryota; kingdom Viridiplantae; phylum Streptophyta; class Magnoliopsida; order Brassicales; family Brassicaceae; genus Iberis; species Iberis pinnata. Next base: position 2,788 of record OVBE01010534.1, read on the forward strand.
TCTTCGCACGCCTCTATCACCATGGCCAAATGGTCTCAATCACCAGCTCGAACAACCAGCCCAGCCGGCCTTGATCTCTTTCTCCACTCTCGGCCTCGAGGTCAATCCTTCTTTTCCCTCGGCAAAGCTTCAGCACATCTCCCCCATCATCTCAGCCAAACAACTTACACATGCCTTGATCAACTTCCTTGCTCGCTCGATGACCCAAATCAACCAAAGGCCAGTTTCAGAATGAACAAGATTAAAAGATCAAGATCAATCATTACGTTTTTATTCGTTTGTCTTTTAGTGTTTTTAGGGATTTTCTAAACTACATAACCCCTAAAAACTCCTCTTTTTGGACTAAGGTTTATTTTATGCCATTTTGGGTTTTTGTCCTAGCTTTCTTTTCATCTTTTTCCTTGTTTTTCCTTTGATATTCATTGCTGATCAAAATCCATACTTCTTATGAAGTTTATGTTTACCTTATGATTTCTTCATTTTCATGTTTCGTTTAAGGTTGTGAACTATATGGTGCATATTGATCTACTGTTTTATGCTTCTAATCTCGTTTTTTTCCTTGATCATCATTTTTGGGTTATGTTACTGTTTCATTTGATCATTGATTTTTTGGGTTGGTGTTCTTGATTATAATCTTCTACGTCTCTGATTTTATATCTTGATCATTAGTTTCTGGGTTTCAGATATTTTGTTCATACTGTTCTTCATAGCTTGAGTTTTGATCATAATGTTTTGTTTAGAAGTTATGTTTTATGGTTTTCCTGATTTCATACCCACCATGTGTAGTGAGTAGTTACCTAGGTTCCATGAGGATGGGGTAGACGGGTGCTGAATCCCAGTTTTTCCTAGATGCCTAAGTTGATTGTCTTTATTTCCCTTTTGTTTCATTGTTCTTCATGCTTATTTCTTTATGATCAAATGAAATATGATATTAGACATTTTCGCACCCAAACGGTGTCTAATGAAATGTCTGAACAAGTGATTTCAGAGATTTGCATACCTAGCGTAAGAGATTAGATGTTTAGGGTGTTTATTGGCTTTAGCAGATTGGTTCTTCATGCCTGCTAGGTTGTGTATCTATAATGAGGGTTATGTCTGGTTATTGCTTTGGTTGAAATCATTTATCAAGAGATTGAACTTGGTTGTTTATGAATCTACTATATATGGATTAGCTTATTTTTTGAGGTATGTTAGGTGTCTAGGTAATTCAGGGAGGATCACTGGCCAATTACCCTCATCCTTAGGAACTACTTCCTTTGATTTATTTTTATCCCCATTATTTTCCCTCCTTTTACTTCACTTGTTGTTCACCCTTAGGTTTTGTTTATGCATGTTAACTTTAGTGTCTTCTTTATTTGTACATGTTTTCTTGTTTAGGATCGTTAGCAAACCCCCCACCTTTCTTATTTGACTCGAATTAGTAGACCCAATTAAATCTAGAGTGGTTAATAACACACTCATCTAGATTAACACCTATTCATACTACAATGATATGACATTGTTATAAGAATTGACACAAAAACATCTTACTATCAGACTGCATCACAAAAATCGCTTCAGAATTCCAGGCGGTAAAACCGCATATTCACCAAGCTAGTAGTGCGACGCCAGAGATTGACCAAATCTTCAAAGAAGTCCATAAACCCCATTTAGAGCATTCATACCTAAGGCTCAAATGTCTGACCCAGCAAAATTAGAATCCCTATGTACGATAGAACCACCGATCCGAAAGCTCATCTACAAACCTTTTGTATCACGATGGTGAGGTCCATATTAAACGAGGGTGAAAAAGACGCTGGGTTCTGTCGCCTTTTCGTCGAAAACCCCCAAGGAGTGACTCTCGAATGGTTCTCTCGGCTGGAATGCAATTCCATTGGAAACTTCCTAAAACTCTCTGTAGAATTCCTCAAACATTACTCCATGTTTATGGATAGGGAAACTTCATATGACGACCTCTAGAGATTGTCTCAAAGGGAAGACGATTCTCTCCAAGATTTCATGAAACAATTCAAGGTCATAATTTCTAAATTCATCAAGATCAACGATAAGGTAGCCATAGACGCGCTCCGAAAAACCCTTTAGTAGAAGTCAAAATTCATAAAGTGGATAGCCCTCGAAAAACCGCGTTCAATCCAGGACCCTCTTCAGAATTCCATATACTTCATCACCATTGAACAGGAAATGAAAATTTTGTCGTAGAAGCATAAGTCAACAAAAGCATCCACAAAAGACATCGCATCAGAGCATAAATCAAAAAAGAAAAATCTCCGTAATGACAAGTATGTTTATCATGAGGGAGAGGATCTTCAGTAAGCGTATAACTTTGCTATTAACCCGTCGTTCGAACAAGGAAAATGATCAGGTAACGCCTGGACTTGAAACATCTCTTATGAAAAAGTACCTTATGCGAGTTCCATCAAACAAAGGGACACTACATGGCAAACTGCAACGTGCTCGGATCAAGGCTAACGGCTAAAATACTCATAGGAGAGATATCAAAAATATCTAGCGTAAACGATCTCAGCAGAGAGACCAACTGACCACCTATGTTCAACCAGGCACCGCCAGGTAACAATGCACCCTAGGATCCCTGAATGGAAGGGAAGCGCAGAGAGAGCCTGAGGACAAAGTTTGCAATGTTAATCGCCATTGAGTAAACATGATAATCAGAGGATCAAAATACTGTCAAGACAGCGTCTCAGCAATAAAAAAGTATCATTGCAAAGATGAATCGAGCGCCCACTGGCCTGATCACCTTCTCTTCTCATCTTCCGAGGCAACGAAAAACGCGATTACTTTTGAGGAAAGCGAAGCTGTCAAAATTGACACCCCTTATTGAGACCCTCTCATAATTGATCTTGTTATAAGAGACCTTGAGGTCATGAGTGTCCTCGTAGATATAGGAAGTACTGTAAATGTGATGGCAAAAGAAGTCACCCATATAGTAGAATTTACGATGGTCGGCAGAAGGCTAAAGGTAAGAACACTTAGATGCATACAGAAATAGAACCTCATCTACCCAATGCTAATGAAACCTAAGTTTTCTAATTCTACCCAGAGATGCGTCCTAGTTCTAGCCTTTTGAAACTTCAAGTGATCAAACCCATTTTCATTTCATTTTTCATTCTTTCTTTGTTACCCTTAGGAGAGAATTCTTTCTTAGATATTGCAAGTTGTTTCAGGGACTTCATTAGTTAAACACTTAATGGCTATTGACCTTCTTACTTGCACTATCTTTTGGGTTTTACCCTTTTGCATTCATTGTCATATGTTTCTTCTTATTTTGCACTAGCCATACTTCTTTTGTATATTAACGTTCCCCCCCAACTTTCTACTAGCATGTTCTCATTCTTTTTTTCATCTCCTAAGGTTCTTTCTTAACACTTCCTGTTGTTATCATCTACCAATACCCTTTTCATTCATTTCCACCCAAAACCAACAATTGAAATCGAATCCTACCTAGTCCTATCTAGTCCAAAAAGCATGGACTAGAACTACATGAGACCCTATTCCTGTCAGTTCGAACCTAACACTTTCGACCAAGCTCATTCCATAAAAGTCCTGCCACTCAGTAGTAAATTCAGAGTTTGAAAGAAGGCAAGGTTCAAAGGTTGGGATTCTACTTGGGTTAACAAGAGTGGTAAAAGGTAGAAGATAACCCAATATGTATATTCTATCCATGAGTCCATATTCAACACACTAACATGATAATTAAGCATTCAAATTTAAGTTCTAATAGATAGGAACAAACTTCAAATCACAACATGCTTCAGGAGATAAGTGATCATGCCAATTCACATTCCAAGTAAGGTGCGGTTTTACTTCAGATAATTTCAGGATGCATTAGACAACTAACAACTAGGACACTAACACTTTCTGAGAAAACAACATACTTACAAGGTTGTCACGTTCCTAGTTCCCTAAGCATGTGCAATATCCTATCTGCAACTACATGAAATGCAAATGACACTGTTTTTGAATAACAATTTTCAAACAAAATTTCAGAATTTTATGGGTTTTTGAACGCTAATAGATGCTATATGAAATGCATTGCAAGTTGGAGACAAAAGAACAAACAAGAAGATTTCATTAATAGCAAGGCTGGTCCTTCCGAATCCTCCCCCAAACCTGAATTACACAGACTCAGTGTAATCCAAAATTAGGATTGGACTCTAGGAAGGACATGATAGAGATACAACATTAAAGACATTTTAATCATGAGCAACAAATGGAAACAACAATCACAACAAGGAAACAAGAGTCAAAGTACAACAAGCGGTTCAGAAAATGAAGGAGGGGGTTGGGATGGACCTCAAAGGGGTACAAAGGATTTTTAAAGGGGGTCCTTACCCTTATAGTATCCTTGGGCTGCATTCCATGCTTCTTGCTGTTACTGCTGGAGTACACAAGATCGTTGAATTTCTTGATGGTTTTGAACGGATTCACTGTTTCCTCCTTCGTGTTCCACTTGAGCAATGAGAATTTCCCCTTGCTCTTGAGTCTCTCTTTGTTGCCTTGTTTGCTGCAACATCTCAGCAATCTCACGTGTACGAAGTTTCCTCTGTGAGAGAATTGGGGCTACTAGTGAAGATTCTGGAGAGATAGTAGAGTCCATGTCTTTCTGTTTCGATATTTCTCGTTCCCTTCTCTATCTTCTTAGGATTCTTTCTCTTGACGGTTGAGACATCCTTTATCCTAGACAAAATCAAGATAACTTGTCGCCCTTAGTTCAATTAATGATTAAGATAGAGAGTGCTTGTGAAGTTGATGAGTTAAAGGATGAGAAGTACTCCCTTTATATAGACCAATTTGCGACATAGGGGAGGTGGTGGTGAGTGGAAGTTTGTGGTAGAGGATTAAAGATGGTGTATGCGGAGGAGGAGTCAAAGGGAAACATTGATGTGATGGGGGTGGTGGATGTGTAAGAGAAGTGATGGGGGATGAAAGTGGCAAGTGGGTATGCATGCTTTTAGACCTCATAATTGATGCTAATTGATATGTAAAATCCATGAAAATTCAGAGTCATCAACGATTTCCTATAAGTATTTCAGTTTGCCGTTTGTTGTGGCTCCGAGAACTTTGCAGTTTGCTGTGGAGTGACCCTTGGTTTGGTGGAACTTGCAAAAGGTGTACTCATCGTATGAGACGTTCTTATTCATGGTGTTACCCGATGTCCTTCCTTGTTTGGATGATGGGTTGATAGCGTAGTTATGTGCGCCTTGAACGTCTTCTCCCTCGTGATGGACATTCTTTTCGTTATGAGGTTTTTCTTTTTTCACTTCTTCTTGGAAGGAGCGTCCTGTTTTGGATGCCTTTTCCGGCTTATGCCTCTGCAATAGAACTTTAATCTCTACTTGAATGACGATAAAGTTAGTGGCCTTATGAAGAGCATCCAGTGTCGTCCGCGGTTTTTCAAGGGGTATCCCTTCTTGAATTTTGACTTAGACCAAAGGGTTTTTTGGAGCGCGTCTTCGACTACCTTATCGTTGATCTCACTGATTCTCAATGTCACTATCTTGAATCATTTCATGAAATCTTGGAGAGATTCATCGTCCCTTTGAGACAAGCTCCACAAATCAAATTCGGAAGTTTCCCTTTCCATAAACCTGGAGTAATATTTAAGGAATTTCAAAGAGAGTTTTTGGATGTTTCCGGTGGAGTTTCGCTTTAGCTTAAAGAACTATTAACGAGATGCTCCCTGGAGATGTGTGAGGAAAAGAAGGCAGAAGCTTACAGCTCTTTCGCCCTCCTTGAGCCTTGACCTTACCATCGATGTAGTTTCAGGGTCATGCACCTTTTTCAGGTTCTGGTCGAGGCAGTTTTCGGTTCTGGTCGAGGCAGTTTCAGGTTTTGGTCGAGGCAGTTTTAGGTTCTGGTCGAGGCATTTTCATGGTCATGCACCTTTTTCAGGTTTTGGTCGAGGTAGTTTTAGATTCCGGTCGAGGCAGTTTAAGTTCTACACACTTTTTTCAGGGTCTTTCACCCTTTTTCCCTGTCTTGCACACTTTTATCCTTCTCCAAATTTGCACTTATTTTTTGAAAACTCCCTAAATACCTAAAATATCTCCAAAATACACATGTATGCGAATGCTAATGCGAAACTTCCTGAAAAATGCAAATTTACAAAGAATGTCCTAGGAATGCAACATATTAACATCTAAATGCTCCTAAAATGATGGTAAATGACTTCTCAAAACTACCAAAATGCAGAGACATCAACTCCCCCAAACTAAATCCTTGCTTGCCCTCAAGCAAGTAATTCAGAAGCCTGGAAGAGAAGTTTGAAAATGGCAACTCAGAACCAAAACATGCTGATAAAACAGGGAATATCAATGTCCAAATTACTAGTTCTAGAATACAAACCAATCTCATCATACTTAAAAAACTTTAGCCATACTCATCAAAGTTCATTCCAGAACAGTTCCATCCTCCACAATGCACTCAAATTTATTTACCTCTTTAACATTCATTAAACAGAAACCATGGATCAAGTCATGCACATTCATTGAACTCATTATGCTAAGAGACTGGTTAAGGGATAAAAATGACCCCTTTATGCATTGGCAAACATTTAAGAACATGTTTTTCTTAAAAAGAGAATGAGCTTTAGCAGAATGCTAAAGGTAAGAACACTTAGATGCATACAAGGACATAATCCCATCTACCCAATGTTAATGAAACTAATAATTTTCCCGATTCTAACCCGGTAGGAAACCCTAATTCTACTCTTTTAAGCTTCTAAGTGATCTTAGTCGTTAATATTTTCTCCTTTTTCATCTTTTTCTAAACTGTTCTTAGGATAGGGTTCTTTATTATTTGATTTCTAGCGAATTTGGGAACTTCCTGATTTCAGTGCCTATGGTTTCTGACCTTTTTCATTTTACACTAACTTCTTGGGTTTGTACCCTTTTCTTTGCTCTTCATTTTCATTTTTTCTGTTTATGCACTAACCATACCATTTCTTTTACCAGCTTCCCACATGTTTTCTTCATTTTTCAAACAAATCCCAATCCCCATAATCAAACCCCACCTAGTCCTATCTAGTCCAAAAAGCGTGGACTAGAACTACATGAGATTCCATTCTTGTCAGTTCGAACCTATCACTTTCTACCAAACTCATTCCATAAGAGACCTGACACTTAGTAATAAATTTATATCTTGAAAGAAGGCAAGGTTCAAGGGTGGGGAGTCTACTTGGATTAATAAGAGTGGTGAAATGGTAGAAGATAACCCAAATATGTATATGCTATCCATGAGCTCAAATAGCACACAAACATGATAATTAAATGTCAAGTTTAGGTTATAATAAACAGAGGTAAACTTCATATCACAACATGATTCAAAAAAGAAAAGATCATGCAATTTCACATTCCAAGTATGGTGCAGTCTTACTTCAGACTTAATCAGAATGCATTAGACAACTAATAACCAGGGCATTTATGCTACCTAATGATTTCTCTGTATTTTCATGGTTTTTAGAAGTCATTTAGTACCAACTTTTACGTCTTTAAGTGTTCATATGTTGCATTTATATATCTTATTGACAAATTTGAGAATTTTAGGGATTTTTGCATTAGCATTTGCATATACATGCTTTTTGGAGACTTTTCATGACTTTCAGGAGCTTTCAGGATGATTAGTGAGAATTCAGAAGAGTAACATAAATTGCGTGGAACAGAACCAGCTCAAGCGTGGAAGAAGACACCATCGAGCCCAAAAGTAAAGTCCACTTCGAGCCAAGCAACATGTTTGCTTGATTACCAAACATCCCTCGGCTCGATCTCACTACAAGCATCCATCAGTCCGGCTCGATCATGGATCGAGCCACACCTATCTCCGGCTCTATCCACACAACATTCTGGCTCAATCTCCCAAAGATTTTTCACTCGAACATACCTCGACCTTTGGCTCGATCTGGTGATCGAGCCATTTCTACTCCACCTCGGCCATCTCCTTCTCGCCTCGACCACAATACTTCTTCATGGTTCGATCCCGTGATCGAATCATACGAACTTTGGCTCAATTCGGCGATCGAGCCAAATCTCGTCTCGGCACTGTCTTTACACGGCTCGATCTCATGCACTTCTAAGCTCGAGCCAAACATTCTTCGACCCTACCAACTCGAATCCGGAATGGACCTTACCCTAGACCCATTCTAATGATTGTATTTTGTCTATTATGCATTTTAGGGCTTTTCCTAAACATTACATAAGCCCTAAAAGGCCTCAATTTTTAGGAATCAGTTTTTGTTACCATTTTATGTTTTTGTTGATGTTTCTTTTCTCTCTATTTCCCTTTGATGTTCTAAGTGTTTTTGATGTTAAACCCATAATCTTTTTAAGTTTTATGCTAATATTTTGTTTTCTTTTACTTGCATGCATAGATTAGAGTTGTGTTCTATTTTGTGTATATTGATATAAGTTCTTATCTTTTAATCTTCTGTTTTAGCTTTTATCATTTTCCTATGTTTGTTATTGTTTCATTGATATTCTTATTTTGTGGGTTGTTGTTCTTCATAGTTTGACTTTTGATCATGATGTTTGGTTTTGAAGTTATGATTTATGGTTTTTCTGGTTTCATACCCATGTGTAGTGAGTAGTTCCCTTAGATTTCTGAGAATGGGGTAGACTAGTGTTGATGTTCTAATGTTACCTAAGTACCTAAGCTTGATTGCATATAGATCCCTTATGTTTCATTGTGCTTAATGCTCATTTTAACCGAACCAGTTTAGATCCGATCTAAGGCATTCCAGCACACAAAAAGTGTTCAATGGAATGCCTGATCTTGCTGATTTCAGAGATTTGCACATCCTATCCTAATGAACTAGATGCTTAGGATATTCATCTCAGCCTAAGGAGTTAGATGTTTAGGGTGCTTATTGGGTTTAGTAGACTGATTCTTCATGCCTGCTAGGTATTGAATAATAAAAAGATCAATGATTTCAGATAATTTCGGCCAGAAAAGTAGCTCCCGTATGAATTTGGGCTTGGGTCCTTACGAGCAAAGAGATACATGCATAAAGAGGAAGAGCGTTTACCAACATTCAATGTGCTTTTACTTTTTTTTTTCTTTTTATGTTTCCTAAGCCATGCAAGGTCATGCAAGGGGCTATGTATTTTTTTATTTTAAATCTTGTTAACCTTCAATATAATCAATCAATTTGAATCTAATCATTTCGTTCTCTATTTTCGTCAATCTCCTGCTCCTAAGTGTTCTTGATGTTATTCATTATGTTTTCATGAAATTGAACATGGTATTAGAGCCTTGGAGGTCCTATACACCTTTATTTTACTAAAAATCATTCTGGTTACTTCTATTCTCATTCTGGTTCACTTTAAATCTAGTTCTTCAATCTATTCTTAAAATCTGGGTTTTCTCTTTATTCTGGCCTTATTTTGCATTCTGGGTTGTTTTTAAATTCTGGTTCGGGTTCTAAAGCTAAATTCTGGTTATTATGGTTCTTAAACATCATCCAAATCATTTTGAAGCTCATTCATCATTCTAGTTATTCACCATTTGTTTCTAAGCATACTTTGGTTTTTTAAGCTCCTAAGGATGGAAAATATAAAGCTTGTACGGTTCAACAACAAAGAACCCTTTAAGCATGAAGGTAAGAAGAATCTTATATGCTATCAATACAAGAGGAGTGGTCATACCAAAGAAAAGTGTTAGGTCTTACATCCTCACTTTAAACCAAAATGGTTAACTTCTAAGGACTTCAAAAATAATGTATCTCAAAGGGAAGTTCAATAGCTTTTGTACCCTTTATTCCTCCTCCAATGGGAAATCATGCCATGAATATGGGCAATGATGAGTTGGTAAGAACGTCTGACCTTGATGCCTTGATCAAAGCCTGAAAAGAGACTTCCAAGTCTGGTATATCTTATAATACTCATTATCCTATTAACCCTCTTGTTATTGATTTAGGTTCTTCACACCATATGGTTAATAATTCTGAATTGTTTAGTAAGTTAAAACTAGCTGTAGGGAATGTTATTATTGCTAATGGAGATAGAATACCCATTAAAGTCATATGATAACTTAATATGTTTTATAAGCCATCTAAGGCATTATATATGCCAAATTTTACATCGAACCTCTTGTCCGTGAGTAAGGTTACTAAAGATCTAAATTGCAATGTTATTTTCAGTCTTAACAATGTATCTTTTCAGGATATTGATACAAGGAAAATTCTTGGTAAAGAAAAACAAAAGAAGGGTTATATGTGTTTGGAGATCACATGAAAAACCCTTATTTGCATTCTGGATTTTCAGCTAATGTTAATGCTAATGTGAAAAATGTTATTCGGCATGCTAGATTAGGTCATTGATATTACTCAGTTTTAACGCTTTCTAGTGAGCATTTATGATTGCTATTAAGTGTTATCTGAGTGTTTTCATTGCATATTTGGTAGAATTTCAGTATTCTAGGTGTTTAGGTCGAATCGGAGCAAAAAAATGGTGCATTTCAGGAGATTTCAGGAAGTTTCAGAAGAAATAGAAGTTGCAGACACAAGTGATCGATCGGGCAGGTGATATGCCAGATCAGGCAAATGCTCCTGGAAAAATCCACAGAAAGAGATCAATCGAGCAAAAGGAATTTAGTCGAGGAAAAATGTAAAGTGCCCGATCGGGAAAACACTTGCTCGATCGGGCAAATGTCCCGAAGAGAATATGAAATTTTCCATATTTGCAATTTAAGTACTCAAGCCTATCCAAGTTTTCCTTATTTGATATTTTACTTTTTAAGCCTATAAATACATTATGATTTAGGTTTTTAGAACTAAGCTTTATATTATTTATGAGAGTATTACCGAGGGAGAGGAGATTCAACCTTGTATTGGAGAAGATTTCTAAACCCTTTCTAATATATCTCTATTGTTTTATTATGTGTTCTTCTTTGATATTGTATTGTTTATGCTTTGCAATGTATGAGTAGTTCCATAGTTTGGTTTTAGGGTTTCCCAGGGAATTCAGGGTTTGATTGTTGGATTTATCATAAGGGGTACTAATTGTTAGGTTCTTAGTCTAGACTTGTTATTAATGCATGAGTTAGAGTAGCTAACTAGTTCATTGATATTAAACTGATAAGCACAAAGAGATTTGGTTTAGAATTTGGATCTAGTCTAGATGAATAAGTGATTTTGCTTGCGAGAGCATTGTCTTGATTGCTTATGAACAATTGAATCTGATCATTAATGCATGTTCTGTTATTTAAAAGACGGCGAGAGTTTGTATTTTTGGGTAATAATGATTGTGAAGCTTGTATTTTTGGGAGACATTTTAGATCCGTGTTCCCTAAGTCTACAACTATTTATGAAAATTGCTTTGATTTAGTACATTCGGATGTTTGGACAGCACCTTGTGAATTTAGGGATCATTTTAAGTACTTTGTTACCTTTATTGATGAAAAGTCAAAGTATACTTGGTTAACCTTAATGCCTTCTAAAGATAGGGTGCTAGATGCATTTTAAAATTTTCAAAGCTATGTAACTAACCACTTCAATTGCAAGATTAAACTTTTCATATCAGATAATGGTGGTGAGTATACAAGCATTGCATTCAAGCAACATCTACCTCAGCATGGAATTCTGCACCAAAATAGCTGCCCATACACACCACAAAGAATGGCGTTGCCGAAAGAAAGAATAGGCACTTAATGGAGGTGGCAAGATCAATCATGTTTCATACAAATGTTCCAAAGAAATTCTGGTCTGATGCGGTTGTGACAGCTTGTTACTTGATCAACCGAATACCAACCAAAGTTTTGGGAGATGTGTCTCCCTTTGAGGTATTGAACAAAGTTAAGCCTTCAATAAATCACTTACGGGTGTTTGGGTGTGTTTGTTTTGTATTAATTACAGGTGAACAAAGGAACACGTTAGATGCTAAGAGTGTCAAAGCCATGTTTATTGGTTATTCCACAACTCAAAAGGGGTACAAGTGCTATGTACCAGAGACAAGGAAGATGTTAACTTCAAGGGATGTGTATTTTATAGAAGAAAAAGGCTTCTATGATGAGAAGAATTTGGATATTCTCGAGGACATATCCAAGTCTCCCTCCGATATAGCAACTAACCTAAGGCACATACTTGAGAATCTTGGCTTGAATCTTAATAACCCAAGACCA
>OVBE01010535.1:0-14914 GCA_900406425.1 Iberis pinnata
AATACAAAGAGATTTGATTTGGAAACCTGACCTAATTTAGATGAATAAGTGTTTTTACTAGCGAGAGTATTGTTTTAAATTCTTATGAACAATTGAATCTGAACTGTAATGCATGATCGAATTGCTTTAAAAACGGCGAGAGTTTGTCTCTTGCAATTCGAGCATAGGGTTTAATACTCCAAGAGGAGATTATTCTTTATTTGTTTTTCATGCTGAGAACTAGTTTCAATCCCAATCATGCATGTTAACTTGACTTTAAACCTGAATACCTACAGATTTCTCTAATTCCTAGCGTCTTTATATTATAGTTTTCAACCGTTTTTATTTGCCATTTTGAATTCGTTATAACAATCACTTAATTATTCTCGCTTTAGCTAGATTTGAAACTGAAACTGAACGTGTACTTTCTGGTCTCTGTGGATTTCGATACATATGCTTGCTACATTGAATTGTTCTCTGCAGTACTACTCTAAGATTAAATTCTTAACCTATCACTCGTGCTTGTGAGATTAACTCCAACTTTGAGCTTCTCTAGGATTTTATTCAAGATGGTGTGACGGACTTCAAGTCCGAGCTAGAGGAGGTTTTGGTTGACAGGGATTCTGCCATGGCTGCTCTAGCTGGGGTCCATGCGAAGGTGAGCCCGCTCGACTTAGATAGCTTCTTGAAGGCTATTTTGGATTCTCCGCCACCCCCTCAAGATGTTATCACTCCTCGTGCTATAGATGTTACCGAGTCTGTACTCGATAAGTTTGGATCGAACATAGGATTCTCCATGAAGAGTTCTTTGCCGAGACCACGGAGATGAAGGTACCCCGCACCAAGACCTTGCAGCTTATAGAGACGGTGGAGCCCCGCACCGATACTACGGAGCCCATGGAGACGGTAGAGACCTGTGTCGAGGCTTCAATGCTCATGAATATGGTAGAGACCCGCATCGAGGTTTTAGTGCCCATGGATACAGTGGATATCCGCGCCCAGGTTTCAGAGCCCGCAGACACGATGGAGCGCCGCACCGAGACTCCCCCTCCTTCTGCAGCAGATCACACACTCCCTTAGGCGTATTCTATCTTTCAACTTTTTATAAGACTGTTTTGTTTTTATTTTATGCATTATGCTCGGGATGACCTGAAGCCTTTTGTTAGCACCCACTACTATGGATTCTTTATGATTTTTCTCAGGACAACCTCATTCTATTTTTTCTTACTAAGTATTTTTATTTGCCTTAGAAAATTTTTAGCTCTTTTTTGGTTTTAGTCTTTGATTGTTTGGGTGATGGCTACGTTATATACTTTGCCCCCGAGACTTTTACCGAGCTGATTTTTTCGAAGGGTGGTCATTTCTCCTTAGATAATAATTTTATCTTTACCCCAAAAATGACTTTCCCTCGAGCCGTGTTGAGTCGAGACCCACGACTCATCACTTGAGTCGAGCAGCGAGTGCATCACTTGATTCTTTCTGTCTTTCGACAGAATTCACCAGGGTCGCGAGCAGAGCTTTCACATATGCGAGAGCATCAACAGCTGGATTGTTCACTGGTGAATCCATCTCTTATTGCTAGGTAGGGGTGACTTCTTCATAAATTTCTTGGATGTCCCCATAGACGGCGTCAAAATGTGAGAGCATAATCTCCCTCATACCCAAATCGATTAGAATATATGAACGAAAATGATTATTTTTATTAAAATATGTGTTTGATTACAATATTCTCTCAAGAGTTGCAAGTTTCTCTCAAGAATATGCTATGTTTTACAAAGGATTTTTGGTTTACTTTCCGGATCCTTGCGGAGACTACTTATAGACCTCTCCACCAGGCTCCCCCAGTATCTCTCGCATTTAATACCCCTTTAATGTCTTCGATATACTGTTACGTCTTTTTAACTTCGCGCAACCTCCTCCTTTCACTCTCACTCGCGACTCTACTACAAGGCTCCGCTCTGGACTTCCTGACGGTTCGAATCGGGCCACTAAGGGTAATGTTCGCGATGGGTCGCACCAGCCCATTACTGGTCTCTCCCACTCATGGGCTTTGAGTGAACACTCGTTGCGACTACTTTCCAGAGTTCCATCGCGATTCACCGTACATGGTCGTTGTGGCCACTCTTCATAGCACCATCGCGACTCCCCGTACATGGTCGTCGTGGCCACTCTTCGGAACCCCGTCGCGACTCACTATGCCTCTTCGTTGCGTGCACCTCTCCGGAGCGCCGTTGCAACTCACCGTGCATGGTCGTCGTCTTCGAAGCCCCGTCGCGACTCACCATGCCTCGTCGTCGCATGCCCCTCTCCAGAGCGCCGTCGCGACTCACCGGAAACGATCGTTATGAGCTTCGGCGCGGTCCTCCGCTCGTAATCCACTCGCAAGTCGACCCGAACCCAGTTGACATGAGTCAATTTACGTGTCCACGATGTATACTTGAAATCTTAACTACAAAGATTTTAAGGACCAAATAAAAATATTAATATTTATTTTTTCCAGTATGAAAACAATATAGACAAATTCACAATCTCAATTCTCTCTACTCTATTTTTTCAAGCGCCGCTTCTTGCTTTGCCTTAGATCTGGGACCGGCGGCGGCTCCCTTAGCGCCGGTGCTGGTCCCTCCTGCTCTGCTTTCTCTTTTTGGCTAGAGGAGGTCCTTAATCGGTGTTTGCTTCTCTGGTTAGGAGGTGGTGGGCGCGGTGGAGCTTCGCCTTGCTGCCGTCGTGGGTAGCTTCTCCGGGCTTCGGTTCACGGTGTAGTCTCAGTACTGCTTTAGGCTACTCCGGCGTTGTGGTGGGATTGGAGTTGTCTCGGCCTACTCTGCCTGAGTTTCTTTCCCCTCCTCCGGCGTGTCTTTCCTTCGCCTTCGCCTGGTTTGGTTTCATGTGTTTCTTCGAGGCTAGCTTTTGTGATACTCGTGGTCGAATTAGGTGGCTATGGGGGTTAGGTCTTAGCTAGAGTGGGATTGTCTCGGGTTTGTCCTTTGCTAGATTTAGCCCTCACTGTTTGGATCTTTTCCGTGTTTGGTGTGTTGCTGTTTATGTTCACTTTGATCTTGCTGGATTATGTTCTAAGCTTGTGTTTCCTTCTGCTTGCATTGTTTGCCTTGATTTCTCCGGCTTTTGTGAATCGCCTTCTTCATCTCTTTTGATGAATCGTAAAAGCAGCTTTTAGCCTCCTCCATCTGATTCAACCTACAGATTCTTCGCGAGGTCTGTCTGGTGTCTTTGCCTTCCTTTAACCGGTGTTTAGACGTTCGTGTTCGTCTCATCCGGCCTCGGCATCCGTGACAGGCTTTTCCATCTTTGGAAGCCTGTTCAGCCTCTTCCTGAAGTGCAAGATTTTATTGCTGAAGTGTAAAGAATTCTAGTGAGGACTTGTGTAGCAGAAGCTTCTCCAATCGTCTTGGTTGATTCGTTTTGGCGGGTCTTCTTCGTCACTTTTGGATACTGTTCTTGGGAAATTGTGGTAGATGATTGCAAGTTTTAGAGTTTCATTAGCTTGGTATAGTTTTTCAGTTCTTGTTTGTTTTCCTTTTGGCTCCCGATGTTGCGGGCTTTTGTCTCCTGAGATTTCAAGCTTCTATAGTTGAAATCTGTAGGCTTTCGTTTCCTGAGATTTCGAGGTTCTATAGTCGAAATCTGTAGGCTTTGATGTCCTTTGTCTGTAAAAACGTTTCTGGTTCAGTTTTATTATTCTAGTTGACAAAAAAAAAACCTATAATCTAACATTTTTGAAAATAAATGTTTAATATATTATTATTGAAGTTTTATTAGTTAAAGTTTTTTTTTTACCAAATTATTTAGATTAATTATGCATTTAACCAAGACTACTACTCCAATACGAAGCATTTACAAATCTTGTATTAAGTTCTTCTCACCAAATCTTTTGACTCTTACGAAATCAACATTCTCATCTCAACATTCATTTAAACAATCCACTCTCTACACAATTCACCAAAACACTAAACTCTTCTTTACTTTCCATTCAAGAAATGATTAGTCTCCGTCTTCTTATTCTGTCTCTTCGATCTTTTTTCTTGTTTGTTGTCCATCTTGTTTTCGACGACTCCCTTTAAAAGTGAGAGTTACACGTCAGTCTCTCATAACTCTAAACTCTCTTTATGTACAGAAAAATTTGGTTAAATGGACATTTTCGTATTAGCTAATTTGGGAATAAAGTTTCTTTTAGATTCATTGGTGTTTAGATATTTTTACTATTTAATATTACTATAATATCTTTATAACTAATGTAATACAAATTATTTATGATCATTTACATGAATAATGTTAGTAATCAAATTATGTAAGTATTTATTTAATAAATTAATACTTTAAACAATTTAAGGAGAGTAGAAAACTTATCTTTCTTATCTAGATAATTTAATCTTAATTACATTTACAATACCAATTTTCGTATTCATATATGTCATTTTCATGCACAATTGATTTTCACGTGCACAACTGATCTTCATGTGCATAGTTCTATTCACGACTGGAACTTTATTATTCACGTTTAAATTTTGGTTTCTCTAGTTTTTTTGAGTGTGTCACCATTAACAAACATACGTGAACTTTATTATTCACAATGTCAATTTCGGTGTCTCTGATTTTTTTGAATGTGTCACCATTCACAAACATAACAACCAAAGAAAAAATATGATTCACATAAATTAAGAACGTTCACAATTGCATGTTTTCATTCACGTTACCATCAATTGTGTACATATCACGTTCACGTGAATGTATTGTCTGCACAATTATACCTTCACATGAAAATTGCATAATGTGGGTACTAAAATGTTTCATTAAATGAATAGTATTAAATAGTTATGAATTTATTACATATCTTCTATATCAAATCAAAGTTAATTATGAAAATATATTTATTAAATAAAAATTAATTACGAAAATGGTATATTTCCATATTTTATTTTAAAAAAGTAATTATAAATATAATTTCTTAATTACATTTATATTTTTATTATGCTAATTTCAAAATTAATTGTGAGGGTATTTTTGGTATATTTTAAGTTTTTAAAAAAAAACTATTTATTTAACAAATTATGTTCA
Source organism: Iberis pinnata (assembly GCA_900406425.1). NCBI lineage: Eukaryota > Viridiplantae > Streptophyta > Magnoliopsida > Brassicales > Brassicaceae > Iberis > Iberis pinnata. The sequence continues at coordinate 5,056 of OVBE01010535.1, forward strand.
CTTACTGACCTAATTTCTTAATTAAGTTAAAAAAAACCTCCTCAGTTACTAATTCACTCTTCATTAAGATAGTACTATAATAATCTCCTCTTAGTTTTTGATGCCAAAAAAAGAACGTTATGCTACAAATATTAAACAGAAAACGAAGACGCATTAAGTAATTTAATTGTAGAAAATATTTTATTTACAAAGCTGAACTATGCAAAGACATACAACAACACAAGTCTTGACAGTATAATCAATATATAAAACAACAAACATATATTCAAAAAAAAACCAAACTTTTGACCCTCAGAACATCTACAACAATGAAGCTTCTCTCTTTCCTAACATCAAACAAAATCTCAGAACCATAAAAACAGCAACAAGACACGAATGGCACACTACATTCAGCTGGAAGAGTCATTGTTCTTGTGAGCTACAGGAGTGGTTGTATTAGAGCTACTAGCTTCTGAATTGTACCGACTCGTACCTACAGAAGTTCTCTTGGTCGGTACAAGAGGATTACTCTCTTCTTCATCAACTACTTGTGGTCTATCAAAGTCCTTACCTTTAAAAACTGGATGCACATAAGCATCTTTTAGATATTCTTTCAGGTTTAAATTCGGTTCTGTAGCTTTTTCTAGCGTATCCTTCACCATTGCTTCCTGTTTTTGAAAACAGTTATATATAGGTATAATTACCCAACCCAAAAAAACTCCACATATTTTGGTTCAAGATCATATTTTCCCGCAAAATCTGTAAGATCATGCCCGGCAAAATTGCAACATCATTTTTTCCCACCAAAATCGCAAAATTACATTTCTAACCAAAACTGCAAAATCAAACTTTCCTGGCTAAATCACAAATCATGATTTCCCACCAAAACGTTAAAATTAGTTTTTACTCCTAATATGGGAAAATCACATTTTTCCACTCAAAACCATAAAATTATATTATACGAGAAATTTTGTTTTACCGTTTAAGTAAAAAATAGGTACTTTTGTGAAATACGTGATTTTGCGGTTTTTGAGGAAAAACATGATTTCCGATTTTCACAAAAAAAAAAAAAAATTCATTTTGGGTTTTAACGGAAAAACATATTAAAGAAAATCAAATAATAATAAAAGAAACTCATGGATATCCATTATTCTATTCAAATAAATAAGCCTACCCAATTTTTTTTATAAAAAGGTAAAAAAAAAACCCATATTGACAGTTTATGAGTATGGGTAAACTCATGGAACATACTCTAGTTATATATAAGTATTTTCGACAGATATGGTAGCAAGAGCTTGGACTCATTTACCTGTAAAGGAAATCTCGAGAATGCTGATTCAAATCGTCCTGCGCAGTATTTGTTAAACCAGATGGTTAATATAGGTTGAGGAAGAAGCATAACTGTTACTTTTGCAAGTTTCTTTGTACTGAGCAAACCCATCATCAAAAGTTGCGATATTATTATACATATGATCAAACGTCTATGCACATCTGGCCAGTATCGAGCTCCACTTTCATATTTCTGGTCGTAGACATTTATAACCTTGCAACAATAAAAGAAGATAGAATGGAGATAATTGCAAATGACACACATTTAAAGAAGAATGTTATGATATAAGTTACCTGATGCCGGAAAACAACGTAGGAGAATCCAAAAAACACAACGATGAATGGAAGGAGTACGGGTGCAACAGCAGCGTATACAAGCCCTAACAAGAAATAGAATTGAATTCGAGGTTCAGATACTGCAAAGTCTAGATGACCTGGATCCATTGCTTGTTGTCTATCGTGTTCTGTTTTAACCAAAAATGTGTTTTTCAGATGAAAAAGAACTAATGGAACCAATCTGAGTATCTCTGCTGCAATGCCAGCCCAACCATCAACCATGATATAAGTGATGAAAAATGTGGCTTTCATTGGGATTGATACACCAACTGTTTTTGGAATCCTGTGTATACAGAAAAATAAGTCTGTTATGTATTGAAAATTTGACATAAAGAGAACATATCCAAGAATATTTACTCGGTTGGTGGTTTCTCGATGAAAGATTTAAGCTGCTGAAATGCTGTTCCTGTAATGATGCTTCCAAGAAAGACATTGACAATAATGAACCAGAAATACTTTTCTGCTGATCTTCTATCCAGGTAGGAAAGCGATGTGTATCCTTCGATTCTAGACATTGTCATCAGAAGAGTCGGAAGTACAATGAGAAATATCTTTAAGGCTATTCCTGGAAGAAACCCTTGGATTACGGACTTTACAGTCTTCCTGCAAATGAATAGAATACGTGAAAGATGATTAACAGGGCGACAATGGAGAAATGAGGACATACACTTGTATTAGGGGCTTCAAGAAAGGAAGAACTTTTTGAATCCCTTCAAGGTTGGCAAGAGACTGAACAAATGCTATGGGAATCATGAAGAAGAAAATGAGAAAGAAAAGTGCAACTGATGTAAGTAATCTTCTTATTGAGAGCTCAACATATGGAATAGCAAGATTATCCCAGAACACATCACGCGGTTCAGGAGCCCATTCTGTTAACCATATTGTTGGGTTATGACATTGTTGGGTTTCAGCACAAACAGCAGTTCCCCACCGTGATTTGAAAGAAACAAATGCTGCTGGGACTATAGCCGTAGGATCGTTCATGATTTTTTCTCTTTCTGAAGCCTCCTGTATATGTAATACATTAAGAATGCTCCAAACATGTAAGTAGAAGAATATTTGTAAACTTGAGTACATACATTTTCAGCCATGTTCTGGATCTTCGAAGTATAGAATTCAATTGCATCGACAGTAGTTCCCCAAAAACCTCCATAACCTGTCTATATATTAAATTAAATAACTACCAAAGAGATTTGATAAGCATGAGACCCAGAGAGTCATTTTGGTAAGCTATGTGGTCACAGGTTATGTTAGTCTTGCAACAGAAAGTACCCTTGTTGTTGGCCTCTTTGATGGATTCCTCTCGTATTTATTCTCGTAGTAAGTCAACCAATTCTGCAAAGCTTTTCTCTGTGCGACTATATTGGCAAGGTCGTTTGCATTGTACACTATCTGAGAACATCACATGAAAAAATTCATGATATAGTTCAAGTGGAGCAACCAAATAGCTTTTTCTTTAACCTTCAAGTAAAAAAATAAGTTAAAAAGTTACATTCGCCCAGGTACCTGGTGACAAAGATAATGATCTGGATGATTTACACAAAAGAAGTGCTCCACATGCTCATTTACTGATTCATCCGGATCTGGAGGAACATTTCTCACGAGTACCTGAAAAAGCATATATGGATAATCAGAATAAGTGATATATACTGCCGGTTCTCATATGATCACTTAGAACCATTTTCCTTGAATACGAAAGCTATTATTTCCAAACAAATTACATTTGCAAGATCTCCTTTCAAAATTGTATATGAGGAGCTGTCAAGTTGACAAATAGCAATATAGATAATTAAAAAATTATGGAATCACTCACTGTGAATTGATCTGGACGACGAGTTTCAGATGCTAGATGTCTCAGTCTCATAATTGCCACAGTTTTGTATTCCATATATAACGTATAACAAGCCCAGATTGAAAACACGTATGTCATAGTTATATGAGCCCAGAACCTGGAACCAAGAAACTTTAACCGTCTTAGTTAATAAAACAAAAAAAAAACTGCACATACCATCACACACTTTGCAAAGAAGAAGAAAGCACTATTGCTAACATTACTAAAACTTCAATGAAAATCAAAGTTATTTATGTGGAAAAATGTTAATGAAGCTCTCTATAACTTGCAGATAACAGTCCACCAAATGTAAGTAAGGTAAGGAAGTAACATGTAACATATGCCCTAAAGAAAGCAACATTGAATGCGGAGATATGCCTCCAATACCTTGGCGATCCTGCTGGAACATTTGATATAGACAACTTGTCGACATTACTGAATGTCAATTTGTCGATGTTTTCAAGCGTTTCTCCTGTCCAATTGACAGGAACCAAGACTCCAAAAGCAAGTAGTGTTATTGGCACAAACATTTTCAACCTGCAACAAAAGTTGCCAGACCATGTCAACGCAATGCAACTAAGCAAAGTGCGATTCAAAACATGTATATGCCTCAGTAAAGGAGAGATCAATGACATCCATGGTAATCAAAAGAAGTTACCCAAGAAGGTAAATGCGAATATATACAGCAGAATCAAGGCCTGCGTGTTCAATAAGCTCAGGTTCAGGCATTTGAAGAGCTGCAGGCATCCAATTCAGAAACTTCACATATGTTGTCCAATCTAAATTAACAAATCTAGTCATGATTCCTCTTGAACGTGTTGGACTTCCTCGTATTCCCTTAAGATACCATTTTGGGAAGTAAACTCTATCGTTCACTGGCTGAAGCCTCAACATAGCAAACGCAAAGAGGAAAGCAAATGCAGATAAGAGATTTATAGCTGCAGAGATACCAATATCTTGTATAGAAGCCATCTCTTGAACGCAATTTCACAGAAGTTCTAAATTCTGTTGAAAAAGATCACGAGGTAAGTCTCTGTACAAAAATGATGAAAGATTCGTCCTAAGAGCTAAGTTTTATCTGTATTACATCCAATTGTTTATCGACTAGTTTCTCGGCATCAAATCACCTGTGAGAGAGGTGGCGATTGTGATTTGTTCTGATTGTTTTCCGAGAAAATCGAAAAGGGAAAAGGAAAACTGAAATTTCCGAGAAAACAGGAGAAGACGAGAGAAAAACTCGCCTTCGGGATTGAAGATTTCAGTAAATCTCATCATTGAATAAACCAACGGTCTCGAGGAAGAAGATGATATGGCGGAAAAAAAGAACGTTCTCATTCTTCTCCTTCGCTAACGGAATCTCAATCTTTCTCCTCCGAATTTTTCTGCTTCTCCCTTCAACATTTTTTTTGAATTTTTGATCGAGGCTTCTATATGTTTGATTTCAAACTACTCTTTTCTTTTTCAATTTTTTTCTTCGCTAGCTCGATCTTTTTTCGCCAACGGTGCCGTTTTGGACTAACAGTATCGATCAAGACTTTATTTTATATTATTTATCCAAGCTCTACTAAAGTATGTATGTGAAATCAATATGAATTCCGTAAAATAGCACCAATACTACAAATCAATTTTATATTTGTTATCTTATGATTTAGCATCTTAGTTCTTTTGAGTTAAAATTTTAGCTTTTTTGTTTGGGTTGACGATTTTTTCTCTCCTGAACAATATCAACCCACACTACTTCCCCATGAAATTGTTGTCTCATCAGTATACTATACAAACTACTCGATTCTTTAGAAAACCCCTAAATTTAAGATTTCTCTTTAGATTCCCCCACAATTAATTAACACACTAAATCGCGATTTAAAATTACAATTATGATTCGAAATTGTGTTTGGGTTTGGGTTATTTTCTCGATTTAGGATTCTTCAGAAAGACGATTTTGAGAATTAAGGAAGAAATCAATCCACAAATCAATTTTAGAGAGAAATCAAGTCCCGAATCAGAAGGGCTTGATTTTTCCAGTAGCTCTCAAAACTGCCCTTTTGAAGAACCCTTAATCAAAAAATAACCTAAACTCAAACACAATTTCGAATCATAATTGTAATTTTAAGTCGCGATTTAGTGTGTTAATTTATTATGGGGGAATTTAAAGAGAAATCATAAATTTGGAGGGTTTTCTGGATTTATATTGTTCAGAGAAAAAAAATATCGTCGTTCCTTTTGGTTTAGGACATAATTTTAAAATTTTACAATCTAGCTGTAACCTTGCTTTTTTATGGGAAAAAAAAGAGTAATATTTTCAGTCACTCTGTCTAATTAAACTTCATATTACTTTATCAAAAAAATAATTAAACTGTATATCGAGAATAAATGTGTACATAGGCGACTTTTTACATATTTTACGTTAACATTTATCCATGTTATTATATCCAACCAGATCCGTAAAATATTCTGAAGCTAAATACTTATTTTAGTACTAATAATTATTAAGTTATATAACATACTTTCGTCTCCAAAATCTCAACTTTTTTATTACAAACTAGCAAAACTTTAAAACTTGTTTAAATCACAAACTGTACAATCAGAGAAACCAAAGCTGAATAATATGTTTATCTTAACTCAAAGATCCAACCTTTGTCCTTCTTTTTATTTCTACAAAGAGATGGAATCTTCTTTACAGTTCTGTCTCTTTCTCGAAGAAGTCCCAGCCATCTTCCAGAAGCTCTTTTTCTTCGTCGTTAACCGAAGCTTTTGGGCTCTTCTTGTTGTTGTCAGAGGCTTCATCAGATAGCTCATAAGGCTTCTCCAGCAATAAGCTCTTCATTGATGATACAGAAGAAGCCAGTTTACAACTAGTCTGGCTTGAGGTGATTGACTGGCTTAATGGCACTCTGTTATCGAATTTCTCTTTCAAGAGTCTGATGTCTTGGCAGATCACTGAGATTTCTCCTCTGTCCAAGTCAAAATACATTCAAGATTCACCATAAGAACAATATATCACTACTTGGTGTAACAATACTTACTGTAAGGAATCCACAATCCGACCACGATCCATAAGGAAATCTCGCAGCTGCAAACACAGAACAAGATACATTAAGACGCTGTTGCTTTTCGCAATCTCAAGGCGTTGGGTGATATTACCTTGGAATTTTCTTCTGCCTCCTGCTGTAAAAGTTTCGATTCTTGGACAACTTTCTCCATGATGGATTCTTGTTCAGCAAGTGCCTTTCGAGCAGAACCTTCTTTTTCTTGCTTCTCTTGCTCAGCAGCCTTTTTAATCTCCTGAGCCTCCGCTAGTCTTGTTTCGAGAATTCCCCGCATCTGAAAGAAACACCATCAGCCAATAGGGTTTTTGTTAAAGTGAGGATATATGGAACTGAACAGCGAGCAAATCAAGTTGCATCCAAGTCGTGTGACCTTCACCAACCTCATGAAGAACAGAAAGAGACTTGTCTCTTTCTTCTGATAAGTTGAGTAAGCGATTTTCAAGCTCACTTACTTCAGTTGTCAATATTGACCTCTCCCCATACACTTCTCCAGCAGCCTGTGATCCGAAAAGATTATTAGTTTCCGATTACAAACCTATGCACATTAACAAACACGAACCATGTCATTTGCCTCCTTCGCATGTTTCAGAATCTTCTTCAGCTCTTCAACTTTTTCAAGAGTATCAAAGCCTCCCCTAGCAGCTTCTTCCTTTACCTTTTCTGCATCTTTCTCTTGAAATTCGACTTCTCTCATCAGATTCATAATCGATTCCACCACAGTAAACAAGGTTCTCTGCACCATTTACAAAATTAAAAAATAAAAGAATTACAATGGAATATCACCAAGGAAACACTCCTATACATTAACCTACAAAGATACTTAGTTTGCACACCTTATTACTTTTAGCATCTTCAATGATCTGTTCAAGGTGATCAATGTTGCATCCCTTTGTTCTCCCGACAATCGAGCTTAAAGCACCACCCAGCTCTGGGTCACCATTCTCAACAGCTAAGGAAGCCTCTGGTGTCTTCTCCATGAGAGCAATGAATGCCTCTTCGAAAGCATCTGAAGCAGCACAACCAAATTGAGAGCGAGATGATTTCTGTGTAATTTTTGAATTGTCTGCAGAATAATCCAGCTTATGCACAGCCTCTTCTAAAACTGTGCTTGTGCTTGGTTCTGCTTGATTACCCGTGATGTGAATATCAACACCTTGCAAGCAATTGCTAGTCAAATTCGTTCCCGTTTGAACCAAGGCAGGGGAATCTGAGGAAACCACACCAGATTCAATAGATCTGTTCAAGCTGATCATTACTTTGCTTTGAATATCAAGATCACCATTTGACATCACATATGTCAACTGATCCCTGTTAGAAAGCAATTCAGGAATTGGGTCCCTCTTTTCATGGTCAGAATTTGAAGCCACATGGGTAGTTCCCGAAGAAGCACCCGTCTCTGAACCAGCCAACACACCATTTTGTTCATCACGTTCTACTGATCCGTTCAAGCCGATCATTACATTGGTTTGCATATCAAGATCACCATTTGAAGCTACAGGGGTAGTTCCTGAAGAAGCACCCATCTCTGAACCAGCCAACACGCCATTTCGTATATCACTTTCTACTGCATTTCCAAAAGCCATTTCATCAGCATAACCATCAAAATAAAGTAGTGCTAATCTATATGCAAGTACAAGTCAAACTTAAACTTCAAATCTACAAAAGTCCGACAGAACTATAATAAATAATATTATAGTACTAATAAATTAAACATACAAAAGATCAAGTACCTTTGTTGTCTCGCTCGTTTACAGGTGTCTTGTTCCCAGGTTGTGTAGAATAATCAGCTAAATTTGGGTAAAACAAAGGGACAATCTCTGAAATAACTACAGCTGCAGCTTCATCAGCATCCTTTGAGTGCTCAATAGCAACAGCTTTCAAAAGCCTTGCATCAATCTGTAACAAATTGTGTTGTACAATATGGTCAAAGACTCTTAATAAGATCAAAAACTATAAACCCCAAATGAAAGATGATACATAATCTAAAAGTTAGTTAACATTTGGGACATAAGATTACATGATAAATCATAGCATAGTAATCATAAACATGAACTACAAAGTCAAATTGAGTGAAAGAAGATAAAGATCAGAACTCACCTGTGGAAACAATTCTGTAAGAGATCCATAAACCAATTTGTAACCCATCTGAGAAATATTAAGTATATCTGCAAAGAAAAACCAAACAATTATTCATAAGCTACAATGGTCCAAAGGCTAAAACTTTCATATAACTGGTAAAATCACAAGCCACAAGTGCAAAACCCTAAAAGCTACTAAATTCAGAAATGGGCTATAATAAGCAATCAAATACGTGTGATGTGTCTAGGATTTACAAGGAACACTAAAACCCTAATTTGAATCCAAACATGACACAAGCAAGCAACCTTAATACAAACCTGATGATCAGAATAGATAAATCACCTAGTAAGAATCAGAAAGGGAAGTGAGTATCGAAAGATATGAACACTGATACACAGAGAAGAAAGAGAAAACAGAGGATCGATTCTCCTCAATTTTTTGGGTAATATCTAAAGAATCCAAAAGAAGCAAAAGAACAACAGATCATACGGACCTATCCCAAATTTTCCGTAAGCGAGAATTGACAGAGCAAAGGAAGCGGAAAAGGCGGAATTGGGATGCGATTTTCGAGGAATGAGAGATTAATATTTGTTTCTTGGTTGAAGAGGACCAAGTATCGAAGGAGGAAACAAAAGAGTAATTTCGTAATTATCTGATAAGGGTATTTTCGTCAAGTAAATGTAGTTTAGACCGACGTAGATTATTTAGCTCAGGCCCAGCTCCATTCAACTTATAAAATACTCCAATAATTGGCCCGTTGGCTTTTTCGTAATATATTTATATTTGTACAACTATCAAATAGTCTGTACGATTTTTTAATTTTTCTTAATTTGAAAATTTAATACATAACTAGATTTTGGACCCACACTATGCGTGGGGCTTTTTAATGATAATTTTGGTGAAAATGAATTTACTAAATAAGATTTATTAAAATATTTTTATATATCCATAATAGTAGTACTATATATATTATCATGGTCCAAGGTAATAAAACAATAAACAAAAAAATTATAATTAAAATAAACCAAGATGTAAAAGTATAAATAAAAAATTGAACTACAATGTTTAACTATTTATATTTGAAATTTGTATTTGTCATCATATTTTAAAAATGTATCGTTTGTTTTTAATATGTAAATTTTTATAACAATAATTATTTTTTTATAGTTTATTTTAGAATATTCACGTGATGCTTGGTATTTGTAACGTATTTTTCTTATTTTCTTATATATATATATATATATATATATATATATAT